>CANYCX010694301.1:0-16761 GCA_948193385.1 Breynia disticha f. nivosa
TATTTTCCATAAATGTCATCTCAGGAAAGAAATTCCAAGAATGCTATCTTTAATGATTCTATTACTCATATTACCACATATAAGTTTTTTTATATTTTTTCTATGAGTTGTCATCTTATGGTCAACTTGTAGTAGAAAAAATAAAGATGACAACAAGTTGACAAAACGTTAAAACAAAAAATTTAAAAAATAAATAATCAAACCCTAATTCCCAAATCAGTAATAATTACCGCCGTCAAATTTCGTCAAATTGAATAAAAGAACAAAGTCGACCAAAAGATGACAACAAATTGACAATAGCTCAGCAATGAAAACTCTATTTTTCAAACAAAAAAATGCATTATACACGAAAAACAACAAAAAAATAACAACAAATTAACACAAAATGAACAAAACAATTAACTGATTTTCAAGGCATAAAAAACTGCACTCCCAAATCATTTTTCCCCGCCCAGGTCAGTTCAACCACACATCTGAAATGAATCCCCATGGTCTAAATGAATCCAGTTGCGGTAAATAACTTCATCTGATAACGCATGACCATTCACATCTTTGGTTATCTTCTTGTGAGGAGGAGATAATGATTTCATAGCATCAAGCCAACCATAGGAACAGACATCATTAGAATATGAAACCTTTAATGTATGTCTAAGACCTGCATGCTCAAAACAGAAACCATATGTTCGCAGTTTTTCAGGACACAAACTGTTAATATGGATTTTCTTTTCTTACTAATTTCAGTTCAGTTCCAACCCATCGACTGTTGTGACTGTAATTTGTCAAAAGAGAAAACTGTTGTGACAGTAACCCTTGCCCTTTGTGTGCTAACGAGACCTCGATGTTACCAAAAATCGTAACTAGGAGAGAACATTTTGTTGTTGGAGTGACATGAAACTGAAATATAGACAAAACTGTGATATAATGCAAGTTTTGTTGATGGTGTGATGCAGGTATTTGCAGGTTTCGTGATAGCTAATCTCTCATATTGCTTCTCGAAAAGGTTAGGATTGTAGCATCTGATGGATTAAGAGAGTGACAAAATTCTTTGTAGGGGCCTTTGAGATGTGATTTGATCCTCAACAGTATACATGATTGTTTTTTGTTTAATCAACAAGGAAGGAAAATGAATGAAGAAGGAAGGTGAGTTGTATGGGAAGGTCTGGTGTTGCGAGTGAGTTCCTAATTGTAAGAGAGAGAGAAACAGGGAAGGTGTGTGCCAAAAGATGTTTGAAATTTGATTTAAGTATGATATTAATTCTAGGAAAAGTTTCTCACATGTGTAAAATAGAGAATATTTTAATGAATATGATAAAATAAAAAAAACTAAAGTTTATTGTGGCAACCCACGTCCTTTATTCGTAATCCTGGCTCATGCTCCTTATACTTCAAACGGGGCATGCCCAATAAAGCCCAAAAAATAAGATCCAAACGGGAAAAAAAAAACAGAAACGATTAATTCATAAAAGATCGTACACAACGAGAGAAACCACACTCTCCTACCAGCGAGAGAACTGGATCGAATCGAATCTCCGATCCGATCAGGTAACTCCGTAAACACAGATCTTAATTCCTATTATAACTTCACATTCGATGCGTTTTTTTATTTTTTAATTCAATTATTTATTTACAGGAAAAATGAATTTTTTGTTACGTCCACACCACCACGTGGCAGCATCAGAGGCAGCAGTGGTCACGGAAGCCTCGGGGGACACACGTCAGGCATCGTCGGCGTCTCTCGAATCGTTAACTTCCGAAGATCCGTTTCCGCAATGTTCAGCAGATGAAAATTCGGAGTCGGAAAGTGCATCTGTTGGTGGGGAAAATAGTAGCGTTTTGAATGCGAGTAATATAGTGGATAATCATTCTGATGTTTCGAATCAAGAAGGATGGATCATTATTCCTTACAGTACTTCCTTACTAATACAGTTACATTTCTGTTTTAATTTGGTAGTAATTAGTTGTTATTTGATTTGAAAGTTATTTGTTGACGTTTCATTAATAATTTGATAGTTGTTGGTTTATTTTATTTCTTGAGCTTCTGTTTTGTTTCATAGTTTTGTTATTTTTTTTAATTATTTAATATTCAAATATTTGATGTATTTTGTAGAGGAGCTTCCTGATGATTGGAGCAATGCGCCGGATGTAAGTTCGTTAAAGTCACTGGACAGGTCCTTTGTTTTCCCTGGTATGTTGAATCGTTGTTTAGTTTGGTTTGAACCTTTTGTATTGGTGTTTATTAGTGTGTTTGTTAGGTTGTTTATGAGATGAAACGTAATGAATGTAGGTGAACAAGTTCATATATTGGCGTGCTTATCAGCCACCAAGGAAGATGTTGGAATTATTACTCCGTTTAAAGTTGCTGAAGTGATGAGTAAAAATGGAAAAAAACACTGTCCGAATAAATTGAATGGTAATGGGAAAGATGGAGAGAGTTTGGTTACTGAAGATGGTAGTGTAAGTCCTGATGGTCAGGTCGTGGGAGAAAATGGCAATGGCTTACAGAATGATATATCTGTAAGTGAATCGTATCTCAGAATGGAAGTTCACAAGAAGCAGACTGCATCGTTGTTGCAAAGATTTAAGAATTCACATTTTTTTGTTAGAATAGCTGAGTCAGGTGAAACCCTTTGGTCAAAAAGAAGTTCTCCTGATAAAATTGGATCCCAAGGAACTGAGAAAAATAAGTCTCGTCTTAATGCTTTTATTGATAAGGGAAATATTGATGCCGATTTTGCTGGTGGAGCAGCGAGAAATAGTGTTAAATGTTGCCCTCTACCAAATGGAGACATAGTGGTATGTGTCCAGGAACTAAGCATCATTATCTCTAATTTAAGTGAATGTATGCGGATATCTGTTTTGTGCTTTCATTTTCTGTTTATGCGTTGCTGTAATGCACTTATGCGTTTGAGCTTTTTGGTTTCTCAATACTCTGATTGCTTATCATAAATTTTTTTACTTGATGGTTTTAGTTAATTTCATCATTTAAGCTACTCAATGTCTCTTTTGCCTTTGTCGGCAAGGATGCAGGTGCTTTTACAGATTAATATAGGTGTCGACTTTTTGAGAGATCCCATTATTGAAGTCTTACAATTTGAGAAATATCAAGAGAAAAACCTATCCCCTGAGAGTAAGGAAGACTCAAATTCGATTAACGATGATCCTTGTGGAGAACTTTTAAAATGGTTGCTTCCTTTAGATAATACAATTCCTCCTCCGAGCCGTACTTTGTCTCCTCCTCGCATACCTCCAACCCCAGGATCTAGTGGTGCTCCTCAGAATCAAAAGTCTGCCTCTTCTGGCTCTCAGCTTTTTTCTCATTTCAGAAGTTATTCCATGTCATCACTGCCTCAAAATATTGCTCCACCTTCGCAACCTGTTAAAGTCAATAGTACTAGGAGTAGCTTTGACCTGGAAGACTATGGTCAATATTCATATCAAAAGGCTTGGAAAGGTCAAAACTCTACTGTTGATGGATTTTTATCATTTCGAGGAGTGACATTAGAACGAGAGCGATTTTCTGTTCGATGTGGGTTGGAAGGTATTTATATCCCTGGGAAAAGATGGAGGAGGAAAGTTGAATTAGTTCAACCGGTGGAAATCCGTTCTTTTGCTGCCGATTACAATACTGATGACCTTATTTGCGTTCAGATAAAGGTGTGCGTAACTTCTGCTGCTATTCTCTTTGATGTAATATCATTTATGCTTACTCTTCCCTTGTGCGATTATTATATGGGTCAATTGAACAGTCTATTTGGATGATCTGTTGCAATTGGCGTTTTACTAACTCCAGGAAATTTTTGCAGAATGTTATTCCTGAACATGTACCAGATATAATTGTATACATAGATGCTTTATCAATTGTTTTTGAGGAGGCTTCGAAGAGTGGTCCACCTTCATCATTACCCATCGCATGTGTTGAAGCCGGAAATGATCATTGTTTGCCAAACCTAGCCCTCAGGTTATCTATCTCCCGGAGCATTTTAGCGTACTGTTCATTGAATTCTTTAACATGGTTAAGCCAATTTTTGTATACTTTTACCATTTCTTGCACCTCTGAAGCCAATGTGACTCCCTTGTGTTTAGATTTATGTTTACTCTGGCATGTAATCTTGTCACTTTCTTGGCATTTGCTAGTTTTGGATTATAAAAGGTGTTGTTAAAAATGATAGTCCCATGCCCTCATGTGACATGTCGAATGATTATGTGATAATAATAATGCATAATGGCCTTATTTGACATTAGAATGATTTTTCCAAAGAATGATTATCGTGGTTTAATGATATCTTTCCTATAACAGGAGGGGTGAAGAACAATCATTTATTCTTAAACCAGTATCTCCTGTGCGGAAAAATGTAAAGGTTCAAGGTCAAAAAGCTTCTGGATTATCAAGGTTGCCTCTTGCCCCCAAAAGCAGTGAAGGAGGGAAGAATGCTTCAAATGATGATCAATATGCAATCATGGTTTCTTGTCGGTGCAATTACACTGGTAGTTGCCTGTTTATTTTCTCTGAGTTTTCCGCCTTTTTTGTCTTAATATACATTGAAAATTTTGTTTGCTCCATGTGCTATGTGAAAGCAAATTTACTTGCCTGAGTTTTTCAAGTTCCTATTCTTCAAATGTTTTAAAAAAAGCAACTTAGGTATCTATTCTCAGATATTCTTTCTGCATTCAGGGCCGGCCAACCTTATATTACCTCCACCATTTGTATTCAGAGTGCGCACTCAATTTTTATTGTTTTGGAAGATGAGAGCCTAAACCTTCCAATCCTGTCCTAGTTATCTATGATTCATCCAGAGATTCTAAAGTTTCTTGTTTGTTTTTTTTTTAATGTTTTTTATAGAGTCAAGATTGTTTTTCAAGCAGCCAACCAGTTGGCGACCACGTATACATAGGGATCTTTTGATCTCAGTTGCATCAGAGGTGTCACATGAATCATCTGGACCCAATGGAAGGGTCTCTGAGCTTCCTGTTCAGGTTTCTCTCTCCTCTTTTCTCTAAAGATATTTCATATTTGTGTGTATCAAATAAGAAAGTTTGAGCTTGGAGTTAATTAGTTTTTTCCGTATACCAGGTCTTAACTCTCCAGGCTTCGAATTTGACGTCAGAGGATCTAACTTTGACTGTTCTTGCTCCTGCCTCATTTACTTCTCCTCCTTCAGTAGGTTCTTTGAGTTCTCCACCGGCAACACCGATGAGCCCATTCATTAGTGTATTGGACCCTAGAGAAGAGAAGCAAAACACAATTATGCATAGATTTAGCTCTGCTCCTTCAGCAACAGATAACCAGAAGCAGAATGTTGACAGTGGAGTTCGTTCTCATTCTTTTAATGAGCAGGCTTCTCCCATATCAGATGCTGTTCCAAGTACAGGTCTCAGTTGCTCGCATCTGTGGTTGCAGAGTAGAGTTCCGTTGGGGTAATGGATCGCCTCATCAGTCCTCTTTCTATTATTTTCTTTTTCTTATTCATTTGCATGCTTACAACCCATTGTGATTGGATCAGATGCGTCCCTGCTCAATCTACAGCCACCATCAAACTTGAATTGCTTCCCTTGACCGACGGGATAATTACGTTGGACACATTACAGATTGATGTTAAGGAAAAAGGTATTATCCATTCTTGTCCTCCCTTTACTGATTTTTGGTATATAAACTCAATCTGCATAACAAATTAAAACCAGTGGTTTCTAGCGACCAAGAACAACCAGTTTTTTTCTCTTGAAGTTGGTTGCTTCTCGGTTTAACGAGAGACACTGCAAATTCACGGCATTAACTTGGTTTTTCTTCTAAAATTTCGGAGAATATGAATAATGGGACGGTTTGTGCTCGTATAAAGACCATTTTCTGGTTGTGCAGGTATTACATATATTCCGGAGCACTCGCTTAAGATTAATGCAACTTCGAGCATTACCACGAGGATTGTGTAGAACAAATGTGACCGTGTAATTTTTGTCGACCTCTTATTTTTTTGAATCTTCAAAATGAGGCAAAGCAATTGAAAGGGCTGTTGAGAAAAAAAGAACACCAGTTGGATCGTGTGTTGGCGTGTGTGAAGTAGATCCGTTTGCCATTTAGATATGGTTGTGTTGGTTGATTTCCAAATATATAGCCTCACATTGTGCACTGTAAATCTTGATTTGGAAGAATCACATTCGTTTTATACCTGTATTAAGGGGGGAAAAAAAACAAACAAAAACTCTTGATATGTGATTTTTTTGGGGACAACTTTTAATGGCCATTATCAAAATTAAGACATTGTTTTTATAAAGATCACTTAATTATTTTTTTTTAAATTACTTAATTCTTTATGTATTAAAACATTCAGGCCTTAACTTGTCGAAAATATTTCCAAGCCTTGTCCTAAATTTTTTTATAGATAGATTAATGTTTTTGACGTATGATTTTGGTTGTGAATTGGAAATTAATTCAAGTGATTATCGACGATTCAACCTAAATAAATGAGATTAGGTGTGAAGATGGTAACCGAAATTCGTTGACCATAAACTTTGTCACTTAATGTCAGCCATTATTCGTTAAACTAATGCTATAAAATAATCATGCCAAGTGACTTGAACACTTTTACCAATGTAATAATCGATTTTGTTCGATTTAAATTACTCTTCTGCCACAAGTGTCTTACAATTGTGACAGACAAGTAGCAAATCCTTGTCTAATGTCAATATCATATGACATAGTGGTGTTGACCATGTATTATACACTAATGCTACCCCAAGTCAACCTTGATTATACTATCAATAAAAATCAATATTTATTACGTAAAATTAAACTGTTTTTATCAAAAAAAATTAAGATTCAAATTTATTTTTATTATATTTAATAGTCTAAAATTAATGTTCAAGTCATCTGTTTTAGTGTTTCACACTAAAAATCTCCCAATCCAACACTAACATTGCCACTTCTTGAGTACTTAGTGATTTTAGTATCTCTTTATTTTAATTGATATGTTGAAGTTATTAAATCAAGGGTACACATCAAGTTGATAATAAGAAGAACGTCCTTATTGGTGAATTGCGAGCTCTAAAATATTTTAAAATTCCTTTTAATTGGACTTTTGTGGTTGAAATAAGGGCATTAATTTAATAATGTGACGTTTCAATATGTTAAAATGTATATTCCCTCCGTCCATTTTTAAGTATTACAAAAGTGCATTTTGATTCTCTCAAAATAAGTGTCACAAAATAAAATTTTACAAAAATGTTACTAAAATAACCTTAGATATTAATGATGAAAGTTCATATTTCCAAGAAATATTTACTTCATATAACCAATCACATTTTTTTATGTAGTTCCAATACAAGGGTAAAATTGAAAAAATTACTATATTAAATGAATTTTTTTTTAAAACAACTACATTTCATTAACTTAAATCAGATGCAAGAGCATCCATGATACAATATGGGGATTAAGACCCCAAATGGCTCGATCGGGAAAAGAACACGCAACACGTGCAAGATTATGTGTCACCGAGTTCGCCAATCTCTAATACATACAACTCGCACATTACAAAGAGTTGTTAACAAAGAAACACATTCAGAAATCAAGATGCCAAAACACGAATCAAACTGCCGCCTTTCATTGATAGCAGTAATTGCTACCGCAGAGTCCGATTCGATAATCACATTCCTCCTCTCATGTTCTTTAACCCAACTCAAAGCCTCCCTAATCGCCATCATCTCCAAAACAAGCGGGTCCAGGTAATTCTTAATCTTTCTACACATTCCTCTAATAAACCCACCAACTCATTCCTTCGGATCATGCTAAAAGTCCCCCACTCCAGAACACAAGCAGCGTCCACGTTGATCTTCATCCAGCCCACGTCAGGCTTGCACCATGAAATTTCTTAAAATGTATAATTAACAAAAAATTGACACTTAAAATAGGACGAAGAGAGTATTTTTTTTTTCGAATAAGTAACTTACTTTTTTTATTCTCTTCTCATAGAATTTATATAATTTTTTTACTAAATGAATTTGAGTAAAGTATTTTTGTAATTTCAAAACGAAAACGTTTGAAAATGTAAATTCAAGTTCTCTTTTAAAATTCCTTGGAGAACTGCCAAAGGAAGAAAGCCAAAATCGCACGATATAATAAATAAATAAATAAATAAATAAAACAAACAAAAGAGAAAAAAAACACAATGGAATTGGAGAAGCAGCAAATACGGAGTGGGTTGGCATTATCAAGCTGACACCTCACCATCCAAACGGGTCCCACTTACACTTCTTTCCTATCCGAACTGCCCATATTTTCCTTTGCCCCAACTGCCCGCCTATGCTGTTTTTGCCCTACTCCTGACAAACCTTCCCTGCCCGAATTCCCGGGCAGCTCCAATCTACTTTTCCAGTCCTTCTTCACTTCTTTTTTATTTTCCGAAAAGAAGGACAAGTTTTTGGTCAAAAAAATCTGTAACAAATAAAAGGGAAGAAAAAGAGAATCAAAATATCGAAAATACTTATTATTATTATTTAACTACAAAATTTCTCTTTCATATTATTTTCTCTCTCTTACATTACTTTACTTTTGAAGTGTTCAGCTTTGTGTGTCTGTTTTGGAGATTTACATGTTATGTGTAGAGCAGACATCAACTGGTCTTAACTTAGATTTATTGTGTCCTGGAACCAGCTATAGTTCAACAAAAAGAAGACAACTTTCTTGTCTTTCTCAATGTTTTAAATTTAGTTTGTGTGAAATCATTTTTGATCAACTTAATGTGATCTATCTCTTTTTAGCGACTGTGTTATGTTTGTTTTGTAGAGAAATTAGTAAAGTTGGGAGCTTTATTTAGTTTTTTTGGTTATTAGTGTTTTTTGGTGGGGTTTGGATTTGGGGTTTTGATGAGAAGTTGGTTTTTGTAGAGAATGGGTTTAGGTAGTGAAAATGGTAAAGTGAAGTCTCTCGATTTGTATAATACAAAGGGGAGGAGGAAGAAGAAAGATGACAGTGACGGTGTTGATGAGGAAAGTGTGGAGGAGACACCAAGTGGTTGTTGGACTAAATGGAGGTTTATGGGAAGCTGCATTTCTTCAAGATCCAAAGTTGATAGCTCTGTTAGTGGGACCAGTTCTCATTCAGGTAACTCCTGTTTTGTTCGAGTTCTTGTCTAATTTCAAAGATTACTCTTTTTAATTGGTGTGCTGATGTGGTTTTGTTTTGAGTAATGTTTCTCTTTGGTTGTTGTCTAAGTTTTTGCTTGGCGTGTTTGTTCGGATAGTTACTTTTTGTGGTAGAGGCTAAATTCTGAGAGATGACTACTCATCCAATGGCTAACTGTAGCTCTGAAACTAATTTAATGGTTGGAATGTTAGTGCTGCATTCTCTGAAAGATAATGAGAACCAATGCAAGTTTAATGGTCTCGATGAATAGTATGGTGAAAAGGCTGGTATTGAATCTTGTATGAGACTCCACCTGTTGTTGTTTTGCTTAGGGTGAAACCTTTTTGTAGGAAGACAAGTGTTATGAATGCGGGATAAGGATCGTGTTCACGTACAATACTAGGGTATTTATTTTCTCAATCCGCTGAATTTATGATGCAGTCCAAGCCTTTACGCCTTTTCCATTTTATCATTGTGAGGTTATCGTTTATTCAGATAATTATGCTAACTTCTTAAGTTGTAATGAAACTAATATAGTGCCTGCCTTTTAGGGTTCATTTTGGCTGTACCATCCTGCCAAAGAAATTCCCTTGATTGGTTGTACTTGTGTATTAAATTCCGCTCATTGGCGTATCAATTCCTCTTGACGATTTGTCCTGTGGCTATGCTAATATGCTGTTGGTGATAGTAGAGATATATGTGCATTGTTGGCACGGCTGCATTATTGAACTGAGTATATCTAACACGTTGACGCGAGGATATATTCTTCCGATCAATATTTTGGTGAATGCATGTGGGGCTGGACAATCAATACGTTTAGTTAGGAAAACAAAATAGAAAAGATTTATGACTTGATCATTTGCAGTACCAAATCAGAAGACTGCAATTATAGTAACTAATTTATGTATTTGTTAGTAGGCAATTATTCATTTGTTCGTGGCACGTGTTCCATTTTAGCTTAAGTAATCAAAGTCGTGACTATAGTAGTTAGAAGCACATTTTTGTCATATATGTGAATAGTAGCATCCATTTTAGTATTTCTAGTTGAAGTTGCCATGTATGCTTGTTTCAGGGAGGATTACCTAAGTGATTAAAATCCCTATGTTTACCTCGTATGTTATTATAGTCTACGACCTAATTCACTTCATTGTGTGTGGTCCACCAGAATCAAAGTCGACAAACGACACAAGCATAGATCAACCTGCTGCAGTCACAGCCTCATCTACAACTACAAGCAATGCTGAAAGTAGTTCATCCACTTCTAAGCTTGAAGAGGAGCTTAAAGTTTCTTCGCGACTTCGAAAGTTCACATTTAATGATCTCAAGTTTGCTACAAGAAATTTCAGACCTGAGAGTCTTCTTGGAGAAGGCGGATTTGGTTGTGTGTTTAAGGGTTGGATTGAAGAAAATGGCACTGCTCCGGTGAAACCTGGCACAGGTCTTACTGTTGCTGTTAAAACTTTAAATCACGACGGGCTCCAGGGCCACAAAGAGTGGCTGGTAACGAAATTTACTAGTTCTTTTTCTCAATTGCCCGAGGGCTCTTATTATGGTTTACTTTTATTTTTTGCATAGTAATTGTTAATTATTGCTTCTTGAATTTTTGGTCAATCGCATACAGGCTGAAGTAAACTATCTTGGTGACCTTATCCATTCTCACTTGGTTAAACTAATTGGTTACTGCATTGAGGATGATCAGCGGCTACTTGTATATGAGTTTATGCCGAGGGGAAGCTTGGAGAATCATCTATTCAGAAGTATGTTCTTGACTTCTTTAAGCTTTACTGTTTCACTTAGGAATGAATGCATACTATTATTGTGGAACTGTTGACTGTGTCCAAAGCTGAGACGAGAAACTGTATGCTTAGAAGCAGCGTTGTCGTCTGCATTACACACGAACATGTCACGTTTCATTACTCTGCAAGAAAAGCCAAAGCTTGACTGCTTCTGGATGAACAGTGGTTGAGGCTTGTTTAAGTTTAGTTCTGACCTTGTGAAACTGTTGTTCTTCATGTCATATTAGCAGAGCCTTTATTATGCTATTAGTTTGCTAATCAATTTCTGAATTTAATATTCCTTCTAATAATGATGTTATGATCAGGGTCCCTTCCTCTTCCTTGGTCAATAAGAATGAAAATTGCTCTAGGTGCCGCAAAAGGCCTTGCTTTCCTCCATGAAGAAGCAGAAAGACCAGTAATTTATCGCGATTTTAAAACCTCCAATATACTATTAGATGCGGTATGCAATGTGAACATCTGCCAAATCATGTTGTTTTGTTATTGTGAATTGTTCTAACACAATATGCCGTTTCAGGATTATAATGCTAAGCTTTCTGATTTTGGGCTTGCCAAGGATGGTCCTGAGGGAGATAAGACACATGTATCGACCCGCGTGATGGGGACTTACGGTTATGCCGCCCCTGAATATGTAATGACTGGTAATGAGGGAGACAAGCTTTCTGATTGAATTCTGTCATTCATGTTGTGCCTAATTGTGTGCTTATTAATTGTGTTATCAAATTAGAATTGTCCAGCCTTAATTATTCTCTTATTTGTTGAAATCAGAAAATAACCAGTGTCTTGTACAGGACATCTTACATCAAGGAGTGATGTGTACAGTTTTGGCGTTGTTTTACTGGAGATGATAACTGGCAGAAGATCCATGGATAAGAACAGGCCTCACGGAGAACATAACCTTGTCGAATGGGCTCGGCCACATCTAGGGGAGAGAAGAAGATTCTACAGATTGATAGATCCTCGGCTCGAGGGCCATTTTTCCATCAAAGGTGCCCAGAAAGCTGCGCAACTGGCTGCACATTGCCTCAGCCGAGATCCAAAAGCCAGACCGCTAATGAGCGAAGTCGTTGAGGCGCTGAAGCCATTGCCGAACCTTAAGGACATGGCGAGCTCATCGTATTATTTCCAGAGCATGCAAGTCGAGCGAATTGGATTAAGCCCCAATTCAAGAAATGGCAACCGATCACAGGCCGGATTGTCATTTAGGAACGGACAGCAACAGAGAAGCCTCTCAATGCACAATGGCTCTCATGCTTCACCTTACCATCATCAATATCCTCAGCAATCTCCGAAGCCGAATGTTAAAGCATAGGACAGGGTAGTACTGGTAAATGATCAGCCATTCGACATTCATCTAATTTTCCCCCTGTATTCTTCTTGGTATAGATGCGATGTAGGGATTTTTTTTGGACAACTGGTAAGGCAACAAATGAACTTGTCTGCTTATGTTAGTTTTAGAATGATGATCTCTGCAAGGGAGAATGCTAGGACACATCAATTTTAATGGAGCCAAATGTCGACATAATTGATCCCATGTTGATACTCAGTAAATGAACTTGTGCTGGTAAATATTTTTGCTTCTTCCTCATCGTCTTGGTAAACTATTGCCTCGTTAACTAGCTAATCAAACGTGAGCCCCTCGGGCGAATTCCTCCTTTTACTCTACCTCTTATAAATCTGTTTTAGAACTTTTCATGGTCGATGCATATCTCAGGTAAAAGATTATGGCACATAATCATCAGTGTGGCCTGTGAATATTAAAGGCTTATCTTTGAAATTATAGATATAGTTACAATATTGTTATTGATATTTACGCTGAGAGCAATCTCAACCCTGGAGACAACATTCCTGGGAGCTGGAGGTCACCACTTCAATGCCTAGTTATTCTTTATTTATTCGGTGTTGCAAATAAATTAAGCAACTCTTCTAGTCAGTTGCTCTCTGGATGTGCTCTCAAAGATCTTGTCAGCATTCCCCACTTCAAAACCGTCTCGCCTGTGAAACTCTCTCACCTGTAATCCAGTTGGTACGAAACTGTTATGCACTTTCAGTAACAGACCAAAGACTTGAGCAACCGCATATTTGAAAGTGAAAGGACAGATAATCCATTATAAAAATAGTGCTAATTACCTCTTCATTTGGCAGATTTTTGAACTCTGGCAAAACAAGGCGTTGGGCAAACTCAATGTATGAACAAGGGACTGTCTCGGTCACACCATCTGAAAAATCAAAGCGAATTGAATCTGCCACTGTTGAACTTTGCAGCAGAAGACCGTCAGGGCTCACTGGAAATGAAGGAGATGGAAGTTTAATCATCTCTTCTTCAAACAAAAAGACATAAACTAATGCCGCTCTAAAAATGATAGATATACTTCACATAACAGTAACATAAATGACACTATCAAGGCAGTAAACATTGGCATTCCCCATTCTAAGCTTCATTCTACAATAATTTTGTCATGTAACATCACATGAAAATCACAAAGATTACAGTCAAATGCTCATTTGTGTATATGACCAGATCATCATATTGTATATCAACTCATAACCCACTCGAAAGAGATGATCAGTGAAGCAAAAATCCAGGTCTAACACTTCTAATGGAAAGCAAAAGGAAGATAAGATTCTGAAAATGAAAATAGAAACAGTTTGAAAGCTAACAACAAACCCTTAAGAACTCCGCCTTCAGAATTCAACTTGAAGCCATTCTCTTCAAGAAATTTGTTGAGGTTTTTGATTTCTCTCAAGTGTGATTTCAGGCGATGAGTGGAAATAGTAACATGGTTCAGCGCATAACCATTCACAAGTGTCCACGCAGCATACTCACTCTCCCTAAAATTCCACAAACCAAACACAAACACTCATGTCCTTCAATAACAGAGCTCACTAGTACAATTTAAGAGTCGAACACAATCGTAACACTCAAGAGAAACGAATACCTACCGAGCCAGTTGCTGAAACTCTGACAGCAAAGGCTTATTCCAAGTCAAATATCCTAATGCACTAGCAAGAGTAGCATATTTATATCCACCGCTAGACATTTCAACATACTTTCTAATTATTTCCTGAAACCAACATTTCCAAATTCAATCATCAAACACAACAAATCAGCTTAAACTTCTTGGTCGACTGGTTTCACCTGAGCTTGAGGACTCATCTGATCCACTAGAAGCTCGGATATAAAAACCCGAGGCAGAGGTCCATTAACACCACCTCCACCCTCCAGAGAAGGAACCTCCGGAGGCGAAAACCACAGCGCTTTCAATTTCTTGGCGGGAAATCTCAGCTCCTCCTTTTGCGAATATCCATAGTCCATGAAGAAGCCGGCCATTGAATCAATCCCATGACCATCCACCTTAATTAATTAAACAAACAACCAACCTTGTATGAGTTAATTGATTGATTAAATTTTAAAGCAAGGAGCTTTTAAGTAACTAACCAAATAAATCACATTAAAATACACTTAAAAATAATGAGATGGACTAAACTTACTCCGAATGTTCTGAAAGCAAGATGATCATAGCAAATTTGTTCACCATCGACCGATTTCACAAGTTGTAAGACTGATTTAGCCGTTGGATTCCGGTTCAAATAAATCGCTTCCATTCCACCCAATACGCTTCTAAAAAACGATGTCGAACCTCCCTGTCAAAATAAATTTTCCATTAACATCCACGCTTCCACAAACAAACTATTACGATGGTACAAAAAGGAAAACCTGAGGGGACTTGGAAGATTCGTTAGCAGACATGAAAACAGCGCAGAAACGTCGTTTAGCGAGTGAAATGGTGCCGTTTTTGGATGGAAATGGAAAAGATGAAGAGAAGTGAGCGTTGAGCTTAATGGTTGAGGACATCATCTTTCGGTAAGATGACAGTTTCCTTTACGTAAATGGATGAGATCTGTTCGTGTGCGTTTAGTGCAGAATATAACTCTATGTGGCTTGTAAATCACTTTATGGATATTAAATAATTTATGTATGGGTTTTATATATTTTTTTAAATATTTTATGGGTAAAAATTTGTAAATTTTTTTAGCAGATTTTATTTTAGATTATAATGAGAAATTTATAATAAAGAAAAAAAGAATTAATAAAATAAATAGTTAATAAAATAATGATGTGATATGTTCATAAATCTCTTGAAGAAATTTACGAGTAAAGATGCCCTTAATACTTGCAAAGCGATATTCCACGTGGCACTTTCATCTTTGAAGTAGTTACGTATTTCTTTTTCTTTTCCATTTCTATAGTATCCGCATGTAACAGTGTTTTGTCCGAGGATGGATTATGACGTGGCCGGCCCTATCTAAATTCATTTTAAATTAAAAAATTATACGAATGCACAAATTTGTGTTTAAAATAATAAGAATGTCAACTAAGTTTGTTCATTTGTGTTAACGTCAGTTAAAGTTTTGAAAATATGAAAATTCCTGATTTTAAGTTTGCAATTGTAAAAATATCAGAGTATTTTTAGTGTTCATCGTTGTTTATTATTATTCATATGTCGAGAGAATAAAAAGTGAAATTTTTGTATTTTAGAACATGAAATTTGACGTTCATATAATTATGAACTAAAATTTTGTCAATCAACAAAAACTAATAAAATACACACATTTATATTATTTCAAACTCAAAAATATTAGTTTGTATAATTCACCAACGGTCCAATTGCACTGGGCCGCTCTTCTCTTCTTTTATCAAAAAAAATAAAAATAAAAATGATATTTTGTTTTTAATTTTACAGCCGCTTTTATAATTGTATCTTTTTTTTCATTTATACGTTGGCCTTTGCTTGGTAAATAGGACCATAATCATTGTATACAAATTATGTCCACTCTGATATCTCTATGCATTTTAATTTTAAAATTTCTCTTCATAATCCATATCTCTTTATCATCTTTTCAAATTTTTCCATTGCATCCAGGTTTCAACCATATTCCTCTCTCTCTTCTATTACTTTTGCTCATCTTTTCCATAAGACATTGTTTCCATCAATTTCTTCTTCATTTTTCCATATTCATATTTTCCTCTCATCTTTTCGTTTCCATTTCCATTTCTCTTTACTAAACCTCATTTCTCTCTACTCATACTTTCACTTTCTATTTTCGTCTGTCTTATCTTTCTTAGTTTTTAATGGCAAAACCCATTAAAAATTTCAAAATACAACTTCTGACATTATAAATAAAGTTATTAGATAGTGATAAATTTGTTGGTTTAAGTAAGAAATTGTCCTTTGAATTTTGAAATATGTTGAAACTTTGGATCTATTGGTGTAAGTGTTGATTTTGTAAATTTTTGTTTTCTTTTTGTTATTTTTGTTTTTCATATTGCTTTTTCTTTGTGTTTTTCAAGCTTTAATTTTTCTCATGTGGAGATTTTTTTTTTGAACCAAAGATATCATTCATTCATTATCAAAGGCAATGGCCTGAGAAATACAACCTGGACCAGGACAGCCCCATCCACAACAATCAGGCAAGAAGCGATGCTCCCGTGCCAAGATGTGAGCAGCCACATTGGCTGAGCGTCTAACAAAATTAAAAACGACATTGGAAAAAAATGAACTCAAACTCTTGCAGTCCTCCACTATGTCCCCAAAATATGAATGGTCTTCACTGCATCCAATAATACTCCCAATCACCTCTTTTGCATCAGATTCCATCACAAGCATGCCTTGGTAATGGACTTTGATCCAAGCCAAAGCTTCCCTAATACCAATAAGCTCCGCCATACGAGGTTCCGAAATCGAGACCAGATGTTTAACATGAAAGCCAACCACCTCGCCTTTGTCGTTCCTCACCGTACACGCACAAACAACTTCTCCTGTTTCCTTTACCATAGCGACGTCAGAATTG
>CANYCX010694351.1:0-10201 GCA_948193385.1 Breynia disticha f. nivosa
ATGTTATGGCTTGGTTTTATGCCCCTATAGGCCTCATTAATGCCATATTTGCCTAACACTCTCGAACACTAAATGTGTAACGAGATTTCCACTGTGCTGTGGTAGAGTATTTATTCATATACTCCCATAATTATGCTCCCACGAGCCGGTAACCACTCCCTCATTGTATACCATTGGATACGCTCCTTTGAGCCATTTATAATTGCCACACAGAGCTCTAATTGAACTAATTCGTTCTCTATGAAACCTCTAAGTGCATGAATGTTATGGAAATGCTTTGATGATCAATACATGCCCTCATTTCAGTACCATCTCATACTTCCAACAGGGACTCATCATGGCGTAATCATATAATCCAACAACCTTTATCAATAAAGGAATGTTCCACAACATCCATTGATCCTTCATGATCAGTAACAAGATTATACAACATAATCTTTCAACATGACACAATCCACTCATGTCATTTCATAATCTCATCAATAGATATCCATATAACTCAATAATTCATTCCTGGCATTGTTGTAATAACACAATATAACCTTTCAAGGCCAATGCAAAACATATCACCCAAGTTATATACATATGCATCATCAATCTCACTCAAAATATACAATAACAACACAATGTGTTCTTTATATGATAACCACTTATGGAACATATATATATACATTATCCACAATGATAACACTTTGTAAGTATGTCATTCTTAATCTCACCATTCATGAACAACACTTCACAAAATGCAATTCTCTTAACAATCAAACATAACACATATATAAACATCATATTATCATAACATATCACAACCTCCCAAACAACAAACAAACATACAAGGAAGGTTGCATTCGTGCTGCTTACCTGGCAAGCAATTCCTAACTCTCCGGCCCGCAGCTCTTCTCTCCGGATTTAACTTCCTATTACACAAATTATATCTTACATTAATTAATTATGCATAAAATTACACAAAACAATAATTTAATAATGTTCTTATGTTAGTGTCTTTAAAATGATCCCTTTTATCTATCTCACATCTTCTTCTCATTAATGAATTATAACTACCCTTCATTTAATTTCTTTCTTTCCTTATTAGTAACCTTCTCCAAATCACTCAATAAACTCCTCAAGTTATAACTCAACGTTTCTTACTATCCGATGCATAATCTATACTCGATTTTCTTTCGATCCCTTCTCCGACATCCTAAACAATTTTCCTTAAGCACTAATTACTTATTCCTCCTTAAAGACCCAATTAAATTGTCCATAAAAACAACCTCAACAGAGCCCGAAGAATTCAACCTTAACAACCAAACTTCAAATCGGACCTAGGGTTTCATAACCCAAACTCGTCACTTTACGCCTTCTGACTTAAAACACCGATTTCAAGTACCTAACCCATGAATTCGCACCAAAATCAAGTACTAATGGCTACTACACATCTTAACCTTTCCAACAAGCCCTAATTCACTCAAAACAGAGCTAAAATGAAAGGAATATCACATCATAAAGTCAAGCTATGTACAAAAACGGGATTCATGATTTTGGTTCAAAAAAAACTTACCAAATCAAGCCCTCAATCAGATTCTACAGCTCCTGATCACCAAGAATCAATGAGATTCGGGTTTAGTTAGGGTTTTCGAAACTTGTTTCGGTTTTTAGAATGGGTCATGTGTGTATGGAGAAGAGTGGAGAGAGATAGGAACAACTTCCATATATATATGCTCGGAAATGACGGTTTTACCCTCAGCTCTACTGACTTACTTCCCTTCTTATTTTCTCTTTCCCGGTAATCCTAAACACTTAAAATTTTATTCTTCACCTATTCTCCACTCCTGTCACTAATTTATTATTTAAATATACATTTTCATATGTTTAATTTAAAACATTATTAATTTTTTCTCGAAATTTGTTAGTACTCCGTAGCTAATTTAATAAATCATTAGTCTGAAATAATAGATAATTATTTTTAACTATTACTTGATTAAACTTTTCATAACCAATATACTGTCTGACGGTTTGATCTTTCTTCTTATAATATTATTTGTGTGCGTCAATATAAGTCATTCGCCAAAAACTATTCTACTGTATCGTTATAACTATTTCTTTAATTGTTTCTTATATATGTTTTAGTTATCTCAACTAGAAGAGTAGAACAATTTAAGTTTTCAATCAATAATTTAAGTATTTTACTTTTGTTGTATACATATATACTATTTTGATTATCCTGGTTATGATGAGTAATGATATAAAACATAAATCTTAAAGTCATAATGATAATATAGCTTACCAAGATTATCACCTGGTATACTCCTATGGCTGAGGTCCAAAAACTTCTCTGCATGTGTTAAATATGTACGCTGAGCCTCTACCTCTGCCTCGATTAATGCTAGTGGAAGAAGTAGTTGATCCCACACTTTGCTTTATTGATTGTTGTTTCAACACATTTCTACTGACATTAATTATATTTATTTGATCCAGACAGTCCTTAAAGAAATGTCCTAGCTACCATAAAAATAACATCCTCCTGTTAAAGTTTTGCACTCCCCTATATGTCTCCTTTGACAAATCTAGCAAATTGGTTTGGTATACCCTGGGGGTGAAACACTGCTACTCTATCCTCTTTTGATATGACCTTTTTTATATTCTCTATAATAAGACATCTGGAATGGAGGCAATCGAGGTCTAGACCCTATAATATCTTTATTTCCTATAGCTGTAGAAGTGTGTTATGCCTTTTTCCTAGTCTATTTGACCCTTCTGAATGTATTTATCTCTTTTGTTTTCTTTCCTTGTCATCATCATCTTTTAAAAGTTCACCCGCCCTCATCGCAACATCTTTTAGATCTGCATAATTTCTCATTTCAGTCTTAGCAATTTGTTTCCATATATTCCTATTCAGTACATCCATAAATTTCTTATATGTGTCTTTCTCTATAGGAATGAGACTATTGGCATAATATGACAACTATGTAAAATTTCATTCGTATTCTACTACATACTTCCTTGATTTAGAGCAAGAAACTCTTTCTGCTTTGCATTTATATACTCCTCTGGCATGTATTGTCTTCTAAAATCTCATGAAAATCTTCTCAAGTAAGCACTAGAGGATTTTCTCTTGCATGTGGAACTTTCTCCCACCAATTAGAAGCATCTCCCTATAATAGTGACACTGAAAAATCAAATCTGTATTTGGTACTGCTTGCATCACGTCAAATACCCTCTTTGTTCTTTCTAACCAATCTTTTGCAGTTGTTGGATCTATGGTTCTTGTAAATTCTATTACTCCCAGCTTCTTTAGTTCGTTGAAATTCTTTGATTTGGTCTGATAAAGGTCCATATGTGGTTATCTGTATTCAGGGTAGTATTGTGGATATGCTAGGTTTTATAGTATTGATATGTTGGATCATAATGTTATGGTTGCACTAAGTAATACTATGAGTACTCTGGTTGATAATACTGATGGTAAGCTTGGTCATAAGGTTCATGATATAAAGGTGCATTTGACATTTGTTTTGCATAGTGGGGTTTGCTACTTCCTCTCTCTCTGGTGGTTGCTGTGGTTGTTACATATTATCCTATATATAAAAATAGAAGCAATTTGGCACACACTGTACACAATACACACAACAATACATGTAATGTATCTCATATCTAAATCACTCCCTAGGGATCATATCTCTGCTCTTACAACAATAATGTAACCCCCTAACTAATTATCTTAATAATCATAGATTAACTGTTTGATCAATTTATAAAACTGAATAATTTAAAACCTTTTCGTATATTATTACTTTTAAGTTAATTATTTATTAATCACACATCATTATTACGTATAATATTATACATCAAGACTTGAGGCACAATCTGGAACATAGTTCGTGTTAGTGTAACATGTCCCATGGGCAAGGCCCCGTGCTATACTAGCACGCCCCCTATAACACCCTAAACTAATTAACCTGATAATCATATAATTAACATAGTATTTAATTATTATTATTCATATATTTTGAAAACTTTTCTACAATTATTTTATGTTAACTTGTTTGATAATTGTAGCTACCTATATAATTATTCACTTCACATTTATCTATTAATGTAGCATCAAACATGGTCTATACTAGCGCAAAATAACACCTGGGCTCAACTTCGTGTTCACTAGCCAAATTCCTGTTTACTTTAACACGTTATCTATATTATAATACACAACTTGTAGGGATAAGTTGATTATGAAAATAATATTGTAGAATGATAACACAGCTCGATAAACAATCTGTGTTGAGTACTCAACTAATTCTAATCATTATAACTTTCATAATAAACTGGTTCACAAGAGGCACTTCTAGTATCTGTATTAAGTCTACTAGTTGTCAACCATTTGTATACAATTACTATTTATAAATCAACTCTGAATAATCTTTTCATACATTTTAAAAAACTATTCCTTTAAACATATAATCATTATTATCATTTCATACATCATATAAACATCCATAATAACATATAATATGCACATGTTCCTACTACTAATATCATCTAGGTAAGAGAAAGAATATCTAGAGCTCAACTGTCCATTCGCTACTTCTATCTATCTTATTTAAACCTAAAAATACAATATACATAAACGCACCTTTATCAATTGTGAACTTAGTGAGTAATCAATATATTTGATTTAATCAATTTCATACGTGCTTCTAGCATTTTCTTTAATTTGTTTGCACTTGCATATCATACAACTGTTTCTTTGAATTTGTATAATTAAATATCACATATTTGATTCTATGTGTTCGTATACTTGAATATTGAAAAATGATTCTCTGTGTTCATATAAATAATGAGTCATATCGGTTATTTTCATATTCACCATGAAGGTATAAGTTGTATTCGTAAAACTTGTCATTTTAATCATGCAACATATAAATGATAAGTCTTGTATCTCTATAAATATATTTCTGTCTACCATAATATTCTTCGGTCTGCAGTAATAGACTTTCGTCTACAATATATCACCATCGATCATATATCATCACCAATCACGTATCACTACCAATATCGTATATCAATAATTGTGCATATAATCGATAATAATCACTGTATGATCGATCATAAATCTGTATGAAATCGTATATGAAACTACTTATCGTATCACTGGGTATACGATTACGTATCTGTGTAAGTAAATCTGTATTCTGATTATGTAACAAAGTCATGGAGGATCATGTACTTCCTTTATCATATCTTATGATTTATGCTTCATTTGAACGTAAATTCATTATTTATTATCTCTGATTTCAACTGAACAATCATATGTATACCTATATGAATCTATAATCATTATTATGATTTATTTTCATTTTATAATAACTGTATTTATTTTGATCATTTACTGGAATTTCACCTATGATTATACTTTCAGTATCACAACATTTCATTCATCCATATGCATGTGCTTCCATTTTTACTACAAAAGTATATTTATCTTTCATGTGATTATCATATATACATTAGTCAATTTCAAATAATCAATCATATATAGCATCCATCACACCAAACACTTCAACTATCGGCATCGTGGCATATGTGCAAACCCTGCACACTACATCATCAATCACACACTCTAGCAGGTCTAACAGTTCACATATATTCGATATCTATTATTTAATCACACACAATCAACGTGACATATTCATTAATTATCTTTTCTTTAGGTGATCACACATATAACTATATATAAAGTCAGTTTGGATTACTGACCTGGATATCCGTAATATTTAGAGTTCCTCTAGACCACAATCATGGTACTATCGTCTATATTAATCATTCTATAAATATAAACAATAATCCTATCTATCAATTCTCTGTAAGACCTCATATATTTGTGATTAATCTTAAGAATTTAGTAACTATTATTACCTTTATTCTCCTATGCTCATTTATATCGTGCCTCTATGATCTGTATTTGATTTCTCCATCAATTTCTCTCTATCTAAATCTCTCATCTCTCTCGCCTCTACTTCATTTTTTGGTTCTTTTTGTTTTTTGTACACAAATCTTATTTTATACTATTCATTTGGTCAGTATGACTCGTGTTGAGGTCAGCATGACCTGTGTTAAATGTAAAATGCCACCAGCTGCTTCAATTTCCAAAAGTTTCTACATGTGCGACAAGGCCCGTGTTGGTTTCAACACAACCCATACTAATCAAACCCTGGTGCACCAAACTATAATTAACATATTTCCATTTTTAACATTGTTCTAATGTTAACTATTATTTTTACTTAAATTTCATATCATTATATCTATATGTTCATAAAAATTATATCATAGGAAGGATAAACATTAAGTGGTGTATTAATTATCTCTTTAAGATGCTTTTCCATTTGGTTGTCTCCTTATACTATCTATTATTCTTATCTTGATTTCCTATAATTATATTTGAGTCCATATAATTTATACAACATGAACAGTGTGTATTGAAAGCAACACGCCATGTCAAATGACATGCCTGATGTGCCAACTATTTCTTTAACATATTTTACTTGTTTAACAATTTTCATATACCATCAACCATTCTAACTTTAATTTCATATAATCATGTCTTTATACACATAACTTATGCAACAACTACAGTATACTTTGAGTTTATATTTATTTTACTTTTAGTCTCTTAATTTGTTTAATTAATTATAAGCTATTAAGATAGAGATGTGACATCCCCTGTTCAACTGCAACATGGTGCACATATTATTTGGCACGACCCGTGTACATTTGTTGTATATCTGTATATCAACCAATTATCAACCTGGAATAAATGAAACATATATATCATGTCATATGACATAAAATTCAAATCAAACATATGTATGTATTAGTTCTCAACATGTAACTCAACCTAATCTAATATTCGAATACCCTTGTATAATCCTGTCATATATTATATGATCATAACACTCACACATAACATGTAAACATCTGTCTATACATATGTATATATAAACATGTCTAACTGTAGAGAGAGAGAGACTACTAAGGAGAAACAACTGACACACTAATTGGATTATCTTCTGGTAAACTTGTATCCAACTACTTGGACTTGAAACATAATATAAAATTCGCACATTGGTGAGTTGTGAGCTCAATGTGTAATCATTTCTTAACTAATTTAACAATTCATACCTTCATTTGATTTTTGAATTCTAAAAGTCATATATTTACGTGAGTGCACATATATTTTATCTTATAAAAATATAAGCTGTATTCATTTTTTATTTTACTATACCTGCAATCAGGATTCTGTGTACTTATCATATTATTTATAAACTATATTCATTATGTGTTTCATTAAACCTATGAACTGAAGTCTGTATTAGTATCATATACCTTTTATTCATTTTTGATTTACTGAATTGGTAATCTGCATAATTTATTGTTTCACTGAATCTATATTATGTATAAATTTCCTATGATCTGTATAAAAATCATATGTAATCATATAATAAATATCCACCTATCCTCTACAATATTCTGTATAAATTCATTCGTCCTCTACAATATCCTGTACCAACATATAACCAGTACTCAAGTCCAAAAATCCTCTACAATATCCCGTACGAATCCACCCTTCCTCTACAATAACCCATACAAATCCATCCAACCTCTACAATAATCTGTATCAACCTACATACACATGTCACATGCAATCATTCATTCAACATATATCATATAAAAACATATCCTATATCAATCACTATATAATATATTGAAATCACTGAAATATCTATCGTATAATTGTATGAAATCATAGTATAATCATCCATCATTTTTGTTGTATAATTAATTATGTACCTGTGTAATTTATTTGCATTTGCTGTGTACCTGTCTGATTTCATTCTTATATTATCGCATTTATTCATTCTATCATATCTGTATATATCTATCAACATGCAAACTACTCATCGCATATCATAATTCTACAATTAACTGTATTTAAAGGTGAGTTAGATTGCTCACCTATATTTTTGTAATATATGAAGATCCTCAAGACTCCGATCGTAGTACTGTCGTCTAAGAAAATCATCTTATAAATACAAACAATAATTCTATAATTCAATACCCTTTTGAATATAACATTATCATCAATAATTCTATATAAATTCCTAAAATTGTACGAATAGAAATTAAGAACTCAGTAACCGTTCTTACCTCTATTCCTCTGTGATTGTTTATTTCGTGTTTCTTACGATTGGTATCCGATTTCTCCACCTTATTATCTTTCTCTCACTCAAACACTCAATTTCTCTTAACTTTCTCCCTCATTCTCTTGCTCTCTCGTTACTCTCCATCTATTCTCCTTTCTCTTCTGCTTTAATTTCTTCTTTTGTTTCCTTTTTTTAACCGTTAATTTTTCCTCCTCATGCTTCAATTTCCAACCATTTCTGAAATTCTGGCAGATTGACGAAATACACACAGTCACAACTAATTACGTATGGTTGTGGCCACGGCATGTTTTCACTCAAACAGCGTACATGACTGCACATTATCACAGCCACCGCACAGAGTCCCACACACCCGTACTCTACACTGCATACTTTACAAAATCCTGTAATATATATCTGACTCTATTTTACAAACAATTTTCACCTGGAATATGAATTAAACTTCCTTTCATATGGATTCTCTTTTAACAATAATCTTGACTTCACTCAAAAATGTAATTTATCTAATCCATTCTTAATTATGTTAATTATTTCACTAATCATAGGGTTTTAGGATGAGAATGTCACAATAGACTTATTTATCAAACATAATAATGATACCTTGGATTGTTTATTTAGAATGATAGGAACCTATCTTATTCCAAAATTCCTACAATCACAAAACAAATATTTGATGAAAACAAAAGAAGTAGTAGATTGAAAATAACTTAGACTCAAATTATTGTTGGACCATACCATATGGTGTTTCAATATGTAGTTCAATGCCACTTGCAAGTATTGATCTACAATTATCAAAATCAGAATTGATTGGCTTTGTAATACTCAAATTGTAGGTATAAGTGCAATCACGATTTAGGAAGACGATAACCAAGTGCTTTTAAACAATTCTTAAAACTGATATCGCCACTAATTTAAGGCAAAACCAAAGAAACCATTCACAGTTCACCAACAAATTTTCCCGTGTTTCCTCCATATAAGCTAATCAAATCAAACGCAAGTACTAATCTACTGTAGAATTTGAAACATTCAATAAAGATTCACACTATACCTAAAATAAAAGAAAAGGGTAAACACCATTGAGTATTCACTTCAAGAACAACTGTAACGCCCTCAATTATGTAATATTTTATGAATTTTTAATAAAATACTTAGGAAAATATGAGTACATTTTTTGCAAGATAAAATAATAAGTCGGTGGGAGGTGATTTTTGAAATTTACAAGTTAAAGAATTGGGAATTAATTGGAACGAGTTGGATCGAGGGGACCAGTTCAACAAGGGCAAAATCGTCCAATCCAATAAGTATTTAAAACCTTATGTTCTTGTCTCTCCACCACACATATGTATCTTCCTCTTCATCCTCTCCATATTCTTTCTCTCCATCACTCTAACCCTAACCACCATCTTTCTTTGAAAACCCTAAGGTTCGGAAGCTCCAAGACCCGTTGACAATCTTGTTTCGGTAAGTTCTTTTTTAAAATCCCTTATATTGTCCTTACCCTAGGTTTTCGACCACATATCTCTTTTGTTTAAGCTCCGATTTGAGCATATGATAGCTCGTTAGAAATCTTAATACGTATACTACCTATTAGTAACCATTTTTTGTGTTAATTTGTGGTCAAGGTACCTGAAATCGTTGAAAGAAAACAACCTATGCAAAGTGATGAAAATGGGGTTTGGTGGTCGGAGTTCTTTTTAGAGTTTTGTTGCTTAGGTAAGCTTCCTTGGAGTTCATTGATAGTGTTTTGCATGCCAATTTAATTGGGTGTTGATTGATGAGGGAGATAGTACAAAAGGTAGGAAAAATGTTTATGGGTTTTGAAGGGGAAAGTGGAGAATGGGAGTTCTGGCATATGTTAGACTGTGTAGATCGTAAAACTATACATAAACGAATTTGTGGGACGCTTTTATGAAGGTTTTTGGAAAGAATTAAATTCGGTGTTTAAGTAAAACTAATAGTTAATGAAATAAATATGAGAGGAAAGGAAG
>CANYCX010695127.1:0-13867 GCA_948193385.1 Breynia disticha f. nivosa
GGTTGCTACTGAGTTTTTTATATACTCACCTATGTTTTGCTGTTGAATATGTGCAGGTTTAGGAGGATTTTCATGAGCGAGGTCGGAGGAGGACTTTTAAAAAAAAATTTATTTGGGGTTGCATTTTGGGATTTAATAAGAATTTTATTTCTTATAAAGAGTATAACTTACTCTACTTATCGTATGATACATTTGGAAAGTGACAGATTCATGTATATTAATTATTGGGTCATATAAAAAAATATTACCAACATTATCGTTTATTTGAAAATAAATCTTTAAAAATTGAGTGTCACAATAGGTTTGTGGGTTTTGTTTAGACTCTGTATTTTGTTTGGTTATGATTTGTTTAGTTGATTGTTTAGACATGTTTTGTGGTATTTATATGGAATCGAGTGTTTTTATATTTTGTAGTTTTTGTATCATTTTGTTGATAGTGATTCGGTTTATCTAGTCTTTTTTTATTTGGTTTTCATACATTATGTTGAGTCTTTTTGTGTACATTGATTTTTTTCCATGTGTTTACGATTCAATTAATTTTTGCAAATGATTCTATATGTGTTCTGAATTTTTTTTGTTCAGGTATGTGGATGTAATGGGTTCAATTAGTGGTAGTGAGTGTCTAAATGTCTCTAATTTTGTAAATTTTTTTGTTATTGACATTTTTAGTTATTTCTTTATAGGAATTTTTTTCGTTGAAAATGAAAGACGATTAAACAATAAAATATTATTTTGGAATGGTTTCGCAAGCAGTATATTTTTTAGAGGATCCGGGTACAGAGATTGACTACATGGGTCCAGATGTGTCCATAAAAGAAAAAGTATCGAGTCCAGTTGTGACCGAACGTTCTAGGAGACACATTAAGCCATCACCAGATATCTCTACATATGATATCTCTACATATATCGTTGCATAATGTGATATAATTTTTGTTCCTAAAACGATTTTTTGTTTTCTTTTTTAATGTGTCTAATTGTGTCCAAGTAAAATAAATTGCATTCTTTTCATTTTTTTGGCGTTAGCGTTAAATTGTAGATTTTCTAAGTAATTAAAAATATCAATATTACACGAATGCTTTTTTAAGAATAAAGTCGCACAAAAAAGACATGCAATATTGAAATATTCGCTTTCATTATTAAATATAAATAACGTGTCTATTTGCGTCCACAAAAATATTACAATACATCTTAACAATATTGGAACATTTAACTTGCTGGAGGATTTTTGCAGTTCCTCTTATTGTGTCGATTTCAGTACTTTTTTTGTTGTGTTACGTGAGAGAGTTTAAAGTTTCTTAAAATATGATTTCTGAGATTAAAAATAAAGTTAAGTTGTTATGTTTTATTGATAAAGTTGTTGCATCTTCAATTTTGAAAGTCAATAAATGCAATTTAAACTGAAATCCTCAATTTATGCTATAAATCTGGTTTATTTTTTAATTTAAAAGAAAATTGTGAGCTGTTTTTTATTTTAAAAATAGCATATTTTTTAAATTTAAAAAATCTGCTATTATGATTGAAGTTAAACGAAAGCATGCTATTTTAGTTGTCTAAATTTTGTGATGACATAAATGTTGTAAGACTTTAAAAAGATATTATCTATGTAATTTTTCCCATAATTTATGCAGTGGTGTCCTCTCTTAACATTTTAGAATTCTTTCCAGTCTTTCTTTCAAAATATACTCACCTTTTTGTAGAGACTCAAATTCTCCCATTTCCTTTACACCAAATCTTGTATTAAGACTGTTTGAGCATGGAACGCTCTAATGTACACTTTGGTTCTATTGATATGAATATAAAATATCCTCCTTCCATCTCTGAGGCCAGCCTAGCTGGGTTGAGAGATGGGGATGTCATTAGAGTGCGGGTTCAACCGAAATAATAGTGGGATGATCTATTTTTTTTTTAAAAAAAATATACTCACCTTTTGAAGCATTAGGCCTTGACAGTTATTAAATGAGATGTCTCTCTTCAGATAATGATATTGTGATTTTCGAACCATATATTTTATATAACCAAACTTGTAAATACTTTTTGAGTACATGCAAAAAACTCTATCGTATATTTCCATAATATTTTTTTTATTTGGTTGATTATAGTGGATTTATTGACAGTTTTAGAAAAAGAAACCATTTTTTCATGGTTTAAAAAATAATTATATGATATAATTTATATAAAATTTATTAATTACAATGCCTTAAATTTTATAAAATATATAACTTATAAAAATCTTATTGCTTTTGAAAAAAATATATATTTTATATATTAGCAATTCTAAAAAATATTTAATTAAATTGAAATCACACAATAAATTGATAATTTAATTTATCGATTTATTAATATCGTCCTAATTTAATAATTTTTTTTATTCCAAACTTATTTACTTTATAGGAATTTTAGTGTAGTTTAGCAGTTGTGCTTGCTAGGCATTATACAATACAAGATTTGGGTAGAATATAGAGAGGCGGTGGCATGAAGTAGAGAATACAACAACAGCTATCGCAGCCCGCCGGACCAAACTTTTGAGCAAGCCTCCAGACCAGACTATGGTTAGAAGAACGTAATATAAAGGCAGATGCTACAGCTATATGCAATCAAAACATCCTCCTCCTGCTTCTTACTCTGCACCCAGAGGAAGGGTACAAATTGTGGTATTGCTTTGGCTGGCTGCGGTTTGTACCATCTCAACAATAGATTGCTTTGTCCAAAGATGAGTAATCTAAGAATACTTTATTGCTGAGGAAGAAGAGCAATCTCAATCTCTTGAAGTGATTTTCCTTTGGTTTCCATCACATTTCGTTTCACAAAAACTACCCCCATCATGCAAAACGATGCGCAAATTGTGTACAACAGTTGTGGCCCCAGTTGCTCCAGCATTCGCAAGTACAGCAACCCCACAAAAAAGTTTATCACCTGCAGAACCATTGCAACTCACAATCAAAAACGATGGAAATTCTAATCCTTTTTCAAAAACCACCTCTCTATTTAGCTACCAAGATTAATTAAATACAGAGCAATAGTTCCATTTAACATTTACAACATGCAGAAGAAACTTACCCAATGCACAGACATGCAAACTGCCATAGCTTTTGCTCTGATTCGACTGGGAAATATCTCTGGTAGAAGAAGACCAGGAACTGGACCGACTCCTAAAGCAAATGTTAGAACAAACCTGTGCAAATTACTCTGCATTATTATTCTCATTCAATATATATATATATATATATATATATATATATATATATATTCAATTGAAACATCAATTCATGTCATCTCATGCATAAAACTGCTCACCAAGTATTCCATCTGTATAATAATTTTACTGGCCGACGTTTTCACTTTGAGAATATTCCAATTGAACATAAACAGTTCTCTTATGTGGTAAATTGCTACTAGTAATGCTTATATGAGTGACGTATGAGAATTAATTCATCTTAAACATTTACAATGTAAAAAAGAACTCACATTAGCATGCCACCTACAGAGAGGTATAAAGATATGGTGCCTGACACGTAAGAACTAGCTCCAGCAACTTGTAGTCCCATGGATACAGCCTGCACAAAGAAGGTACATCAAGTTGCCTACATTGTTACGCTCTACTTGTTTTAGAAGGATCACTTGAAGGGGTAAAAAAGATTGGTTGAGCTACTACTACCACAAATAAGCTCAACAGAATATTAAAACGTTAACTTCACAGTTCATGGGCCCCAGTCCACATCCAACGGGAGAAAATAAAAAATTCATGGTGTAATAACATTTTTTCTAAAGAAAAAAGAAAATTGTTTTAATAATCAAAACATGGGACTGAGGTATCTTTATCAGAAGAATTAGCCAACTTTAATCCAAAAGAAGAATATAAAATGCCCATAACTTCCATTGTGCAGAAGTGGCCATTTTTTCTATTGAAAATGAAAAACTTCAGCTTCTAGTCAAGACTGCAGAAATTGGGTTCAAATGATGAGGCCAGGTTCTTCGATCATATGGTGGTAATTTAAGAAGTATTTTTGTCTATAATTAAAAGAAGAGCGAATCATTGGGAGGAAGTTGAAGCAAATGCAGCTGAAACAATTTCATTTTTTTAAAAGCACCTTCGACAAGGATCACTGGTCAAATGAAAGAGGAAAAACAGCAATATTAACATTGTGCTAGATGGCACAACCCAGATATCCTAATTCATAAACGCCAACTTAGCATCCATTTTGGCCATCCTACCACTGCATTCAATCTACTTATCAAACTTCTTGACATGTTAAAGTCAGGAGCAAAATAACAATATGCCAAATTATTTTTTTATGAAAACTGAAATGTGTTTCTTCCCACAATATTGCATGGCTAGGTCTAAGCAATATGATAGGTTCTCGTCATTCATTTACAAGAGAAAGAAGAAACGAGAAAAGAAAGCCCATCTTGGCAGCGAGTCAGGCCCAAAATCGAGCAGTTAGAACTTGTTAGTAGTGGGAGTCTATTTGAATTGAATAAGAGTTTGTTAGTTAACAAACTGATAAGCAGGATATCTGTTATGAGTAAGTTATAAATAACGATAGGGAGATTAGGAAAGGCATGCCTGGTTTTGTTATTGTCTAGTATCCTTGCGAGGAACTTGGGAGGGACGCAGCCCCTGTAAGTGCTGTTGGATCAGTTGTTACGTTACTGTTTTATTCAATAAAGCATCCTTTCCTTCTTTCCTAATTTTTCCCGTACTTTTGTGTTAGAGACGGACGCATCAGGGGGAGGGGCGGTCCTCATGCAAGACGAACGGCCACTCGCATTTCTTAGCCAATCATTGAAGCCGACACACAAGCAAAGATCAGTTTATGAGAGGGGGCTGATGGAAATTGTATTCGCCGTCCAGAAATGGCGACATTATCGAGCAGCGTGTTGTTTCACCCGATTGTAAACGGTGGATGACTAAGCTGATGGGATACAATTTTGACATCCAGTACAAGCCGGGGAAAGAAAATGCGGCAGCAGATGCCTTGCCGCGACTGCCTTTCAGCGACTTACAGCAGGTCACGGTTGCTATGGTCATGGATTGGAGCGAAGTAGTGGAAGCAGTTAACAAGGACCCACAATTATGGGACTTACTGCAGGAAATAAAGGCGAATCCAGAAGCAAAACCAAACTGGTCCCTGTGCAACCAGTTATTGTATTATAAAGGGCGGGTGGCGATACCTCACAATGAGGAGTTCATGACCGAGTTCCATTGCACTCCAGTGGGCAGACATGGCGGGTTCTTAAAAACCTACAAGGCTATTACGAAAGAACTATTTTGGGAGGGCATGAAAGGAGACATTAGGGACTTTGTGGCCAAATGCGGGTATGTTAGCAGATGAAATATGAGACATTGTCCCCAGCCGGACTTTTGCAACCGCTACCCGTACCTTCTGCAATATGGGAGGATATCAATATGGATTTTGTTGAGGGTTTGCCAAAATCTTATGGGTTCGACACCGCGCTAGTGGTGGTGGATCGTTTAAGCAAATATTGCCACTTTATTGCTCTTCGCCATCCATTCACAGCCAAGAAGATCGCAGAGGTTTTCATAGCTGAAGTTGTGTGGTTGCATGGTTTTCCGTGATCCATAGTGTATGATCGCGATAAGGTGTTCATGAGCCATTTTTGGAGAGAGCTCTTTCGGCTACAGAAAACACAACTCAGTCGCAGTACCGCCTATCATCCGCAGAGCGACGGCCAAAGCGAAGTTGTCAACCGGAGTCTGGAAACCTACCTGCGCTGCTTCACTCACCACCAAAGGATTGGAGCAAATGGCAACCTTGGGCAGAATACTGGGCCAATACCTCTTATCATTCCTCCACCAAAACTTCGCCATTTCGTATTGTTTATGGTTGAGACCCGCCGCCCATTTGCCATTATGAAGGGGAAGGTACCACGACTAATTTTGAACTGGAAGAAGCCATGAAGCAGAGGGATGACATCCTCCACGAGCTGAAGGAAAATTTGGCTGCTGCCCAGAGTTTCATGAAGCAACGAGCAGATGGCCAACGCAGGGACGTAGAGTTTCGCATAGGTGACATGGTTTTTTTGAAACTACAGCCTTATCGCATGCGCTCCTTAGCTCAGAAACCCAATGAGAATCTTGCACCACGCTTCTTTGGCCCATTCAAGATACTGCAACGTATAGGAACTGTCGCCTATCGTTTAGAGCTTCCTCCAGTAGCAACCATTCATCTCGTATTCCATGTCTCCCAACTCAAACGAGTGGTAGGCAACTTACAAGCAATCCAGCCCCTTCCGCCTGTGCTCACTGATGATCTGGAATAGATGGTAGAGCCGGAGGACATCCAAGACTGGCGTGAAGGACCCTGCGGGGTCGAAGTGCTGGTCACATGGAAGAATCTGCCAGACTGCGAGGCTAGTTGGGAGTTGGCAGCAGACATCCAACAGCAGTTCCCTTCCTTCCACTTTGAGGAAAAAGTGTCTTAGAAGCGGCGGAGTAATGATAGGTTCTCGTCATTCATTTACACAAGAAAGAGGAAACGAGGAAAGAAAGCCCATCTTGGCAGCGAGTCAGGCCCAAAATCGAGCAGTTAGAAGTCTGCTTGAGTTGGGAGTTTGTTAGTAGTGGGAGTCTATTTGAATTGAATAAGAGTTTGTTAGTTAACAAACTGATAAGCAGGATATCTGCTATGAGTAAGTTATAAATAACGATAGGGAGATTAGGAAAGGCATGCCTGGTTTTGTTATTGTCTAGTATCCTTGTGAGGAACTTGGGAGGGGCGCAGCCCCTGTAAGTGCTGTTGGGACAGTTGTTACGTTACTGTTTTATTCAATAAAGCATCCTTTCCTTCTTCCCTAATTAGTATCATATCACAATATAATTAAGATTTTACCATTCCAAAGAAGCTCCATAGAAGTAGCACTTTCCTTCCTAGTTTATCCATCAAAAGCATAGCAGGAAGCGATCCTGGAGGCAATCAGATAACATAATGAGGATAATTGCACCAATCAACATTTGCAAAGATACATCCTCTACAGTAGAAGCATACCTAATAAATTCGCAATTCCAACAAAGACATTCACCAAGTCTGATGGAACTCCCGCACTTTTAAACACAGTTGATGAGAAATAAAAAACAGCATTTATACCAGATAGCTGTTGTAAAGCAAATAGGGTTGACCCAATAAAAACAACTGCAAAAGGAGCATATGAATAACAAAGCCCACAAGAAGAAAGAAACAAGAATAGAATGAAAAGGACGGAAAAAATGTAGAAAAAAGAATGATAGCCTATGACATGAAAAAAAAATAGACATACTCTCTAAGGCTGTTGCAGTGACCCAAAGAAAACAAAAACATATCTACCTCTAAAATGACGACCATAAATCAACTCAGACATCTTCACAGTATCCATTTCATCCCCTCTGTCTAATTTGGATAACTCTAGCATTGCAAATTCAACATGTTCGCCCCCTAAGAGCCTCTCAAACTCAGCTTCAGCTTCAACAGTTCTTCCTTGCTACATTATATGAGCCTATTTTAACAATTTATTCCTCCAATGGAGCTTAAAAAAAGCATACAGAATATAGCCAAAAAAAATTATCTGGCACGAAAATATCATAAAGTTAGAAGCAAACCTTATACAGCCAATGTGGACTCTCAGCACACAAAAACATGGCAAGAGCTAGAATTCCAGCAGGAATGCTAGATACCCAGAAACAAATGCGCCACCTGAGCATGAAACTCATAAGTATGTGATTGAATCATTCAACAAGAAGCACAAGTCTGATAGCTTTTCACGCACACTTACCATCCACTAATTTCCTTGACAGGAATTCCAATTAACAGAGCCCCCATAAGTCCAAGACATGTTGCAATCTGTATAAAGCTTCCATACGTGCCCCTCACAAATGCAGGAGAAACCTGATCATAAAAGGAGCACAAGAAAAGGAAACAATTATGTACAATGCAAACTAAGAAAGACTCAAATAATACATAATAAAAGCATCAAAAAAATTGTGTTGCATGCCCTCCAGATACATAAAATTTATTGCAAATGCGTAAAAAGGGTTATAAACTAGAAAGTTATGTTTGAGAAGTGAAATAACTCATCAGCGATTGAATATTTTTGGGAAGTAGGTAGGAAAGAGACGGAAAATCTTAAATGATCTTGTCTGAGATGACAATGTGATAGTTCAGTGTTTACATATTAAGATATTACAGAATGAAGCAAGAATTTTAATATGGAAGTTCATATTAAAGGGATAATAAATGTTACAATCTCGAGCACAATAACCAAAGTACTGCAATGGAATCTTAATCCAACAAGAAAGAACACTGTCCAAGAAAAAAGGTAATAAATGTATCACTGTCGACGCATCTACCTGTGCCACAGTGGGAATGGCTGCAATCATAAAACATCTAAAGTTTTATGGGACTGTTATTGTTTTGCAATGTAAAATGTGACAATGCAGGGAAGGAAGGACTCGTATAAGAAATAAATGAACTACAAAAGAGTCTTGGGCCAGGGATACAGGAACGCTGTTTGATTTACTTGGAGGATAAAACAAATTGAGACATTCAGAAAGCTGCTCTCTGACAGAATTTGTAACATGTCTTTTTATGGAATTTAACCAATCCTTACTGTGAGGTAAAATAGATCAAAGCAGCATAGATACAACTTTTGTTACCTCTGTAATATAAAGAGATGAAACAGGTGGACCAAGGCCCATTCCTGTCCCTACTAAGAACCTTCCCACAAGCATACCGGCCAAAGTTTTTGTTGTTGCACTGGAGATGCAGGCCATTCATTCAGATATTAAGGACAAGTCAGAATTAAGAAAAACTGGATGCATTCATAATTAAACAAAAGATATTAACTCCTTCATAAGACATGAGAGGCTGCAAACTTATTTCCAACATTTTAAAGAAAAAATCTTTAAATGCAACAGTAACCATGTTCCCAAGAGGAACTTGCAAGTAATCTAACAGCGCACAATTCCACAAGCTCGATTTTTTACTACTATTGCTTTTTCACATGGTTCAGAAAATGTTCTAAAAAAGTAAAGTTGTAAGCTTAAGGTAGAAAATTACCAACCAATCTGAGAGAGTTCCACTTTATCTATCAATATCTCAGTATTCCATTTTCAGTTAAATCATTAAACCATTATAGCGACAATAAACAACAAAATACAGTGATGAAGAATGAAGGTACACTTTTTTCCAAAGTTTTATGGACCTTTTAGATTTCCATATTAACAAATTAAAAGGAAGCAAAGAACTTGTAATTAAGCCTCAGGTATTAGACCTTATAGAATTAGAAATAATTACTCGATTGTCACAAACATTTTACCTAGCAGAAGCACCAATTATCATTGGCAAAGCACACAATTGAAAAGTCCTTCGACGGCCAATCCCATCTGCAATCCAACCACTGAATAGTGAACCAATAAATGCACCACCTAAGCACGTACTAACCACCAACCCTTCAAAATAATCCAAGCATCAGTAAAAAATCAAGACCGAAAAGTTTCCATCACATCTTAATAAAGAAAATAAACACTTTATAAACGCTACCTTCGTGCAGAGTATTCCCTTTGAATCCAAGATCAATCGATATGCTCTCAAGAGGCTCATTCACCACACTAAAACAATAAATACTCCAATCATCAAAATCTTGACTTCCAAAGAATGCCACTCAGAGTGTTTGGTTTATTTTTAAAATACTGAACATCTTCATTGACAAATCAAGCAATCAGTCTTAACGAAAGTTTGTTCATTTGCAAATCCTATCAAAAGAAGCTCAATTCGCAAATGAATTCCATAGTTTAAGCATTTTGATTACTTTGTCCTCTCTAGTTTAAGCATTTTGATTACTTTGTCCTCTCTCTAAATAAAAATTAATATGAATTTCATTTCATTAACGAGTGAATTGAAATCAAAATTCATGTTAAACTCGTTTCCGCTATGTTTAAAAAGCCGAAGGAAGTATACAAACCCTAGATGGTAGCCAAACAAAAAGGAAGATAATGTTGCAACTAAAACATGAGGCAACGATCGTTTCCATGACGGATTACTTGTCTCCACTCCAACATCCCTACAATTATTTTCCTCCAAAGCCGCTGCAAATTATAATAAGACAATAAGCGTATTCACTCATGCTATTACCACCATAACATCCAAGCTTCTCGAATGCGAACAAAGTATTACCTGGATGATCATCCACGTCAGCAAACATAGTCCCCTGATCTCTCGAAGCCATTCGCTTATACATGTGTACTCCTCCTCTCATGCGAAACGACTAGCTATCTGTTAAAACGACGTTGCAGAGTACTATTTTTAGTTTACAAAACGTTGATCATTCAACTATTGAATTTCCAGGTTTGATAAAGAGTTTTGTAGAGAAACGAATAAATCTTTATTGAAGATGAGAGCAGGAATGGAATCAGAGAAAGAAAAAGGAGAGGCGTGGTGGAGGTAGACTTACCAGTGATGACGTGTGAAGCATTTGGAGGGCGGTCGTGGAGGAAGAATCTGGAAGAGTGAAAGTAGTAGAGAGGTTCAACGGAAGAATTGGTGTGTGTGTATTTTGTTTGTTAGTGGTGGTGGGCGTAACTGTCTGGCAGTGCTAACGTGCGCTCGGATGGATGCTTTATTGTAGAAATAGAGGAAAGCAGGTAGTGGCAACGACAAATGGCGCGGTTTCCTCTCCTCTCCTTCTTCTTGTAAGAGAGTCGTCATAATTGCATAACAATGAACTTTACAAAATTAATTTATTTTAAAATATATATTTTTAAAATTAATTTATATTCTAAATTTTAATATAAATAAAATGATTCAATTATTTTATTTATATTAATTATATTTTAATTATTATTTAAATAATATAAAAATAATAAAGTTGACATTTATTCGGAGAATACTCACTTTAGTTTAAACTAGAATATTATTATTAGCTAAAACAAATATTTTTTTGGATAGAAAATTATCAATTTTATACACAAATTACTATGATTTTTGTAGTGCATGGCTACATTTTTAATTTCTATATAACAAACTATATATAACAGATTGCGTAAATTTTAATAATTACATTAGTGATGATTTAAATTTTTTTTATCATTAATACTTTAAAATTATTCTTGATTTTATTAAAAATGCAAGCACATATATGCACAAATGTTTACTATCTACCTTAAAAATAATTGTTACTAGTAAATAATTGTTACTCTTCCTAAACGGGAGAGTAATAAAGAAATTGTTTTAGAACTATGGATTCCGCAGCTAGAACTTCTGGTGCTTTTACCTCTGCCTCCTCCATTATTGCCAACATAATTCAACGCACATCCTCTCTTTCAATACTTTGTCATGAAACTGATAAACTAGATCAGATAATAGAATATTCATATACACCTGCAGATGCCCAAGTTCTTTCTACTTCACAGCCATTAATGAATCCTTACAACATTTACACCAAAGCTAGAGGTTCCCTTCCTTTTATTTGGTCTCTGTTAAACAGACATCGTCCAGGTACTAAAGAGTATGTTCAAGCCTATAATCTTGCACAGTGTTAGTTGGAATCCACTGACAAAGAACAATACATTACTATTGAGGTCTTTCAGCACCTCATTATGAAGCAAGATGTAAGGGCTATACTCATTTCCATTAGGGAGCGGTTAGACTACTGCTTTCTTATGATGATTGAAAGGGTTGTCCAGTAACAGCTAGGATGACTTTATGGGATATTAGGGCAATGGATTACCAAAACGTAGTAATTGGTTCAGTATTTACCACTTTAAATGTTGGAACCATTATGACTACCTTTTATCCCAATTTTGTGATGAGTATTTCAGATCCTAACTTGTAGAGGCATGAAGGTACAGGTGCGGATTCAATGGGTTAATCACAGCCTTTTCACAAATTGCCACCTTGCACCATCAAGTATGTTATCGGGCTCAAGATCATTCTGTTGATCTTATTGGATATGGAACAAATGATGATGCACTTTACGTGCTCTCAGAGACAGTAGATAAAGTTCCTACCATTATCACTGCCCCAAAACAAATGGACAGAGACACTCTTCTGAAGCTTATTCTAGAAGCCTGGCTCACCAATTATGAGAAGTTGATGCAAGTTGAAAAGCCAGTTATGTCTCAAGACTATAGCTTCCATAGGAGGGTAGATGGAACTATAGAAACTCGCTACAGTATTTCTGATAAGGAAGAAAGCTCAAAACCTCCCATTTTTAAGACGATCTCAATGATTCAGCCCGTAAAGGCTGATAGAAAGATTTTAATTGTGTGGTTTGAGTCCAATGGATGTCCTGTCTACATTGATAGGATTGATGGACATTTCATTTAGGATGTTGATCCCAACATGTGTGCTCCTGACTGTTAATGTTAGGATGATGATGATGACTTCCCTGAAGTCCAAATAAAAAGAAGGCTGAGAAAGCCTCCTTGTGGTTTTCCTTTATCCAGAAGGAAAGATGATGATGATGGATGATGATGATGCTCTTCCTCAACCCAAATGGGTTAGTATTCGAGAGGATATCAGGAGAAACTCAGAAGCAAAACTTCCCGTTGAATGGAAGAAAAGGATGCCTTTTTCCATCTATCAGAAGGCTTTAAAGATTCTGAGAAGTCTTGAGGAAGAACTCCTTGTAGATCTTAAGACTAATAAATCTTCATCTCATGTCCTTATTACTCTAGTTGTTTTAACACATGTTTGAACAGCTCTACAACAAAGTTGTATGCCTATACAGCCCTTACAACAGATTACTCCAGTACATCTAGCTCCAATTCCTTGTTTCATGGCTACACTAATATAACTATTTACTCCTTTCTCTACTGATGATGAGGAAGAATATCCTCCTATTGTGCCTCAAAATTCTAGAGATTTTCCACAAAGACCATTGATTAGAAAGCAAGATGATAAGCTGGATAAGATACTCAATGTTGTAGAAAGACAACAATCTTCTCTCAATTCTGTTAATCAAACAGTACAAAATCTCTGGGTTCAGCTTGACAGCAAAATTTCTAGCCTAGAAAAATCATTGTATAGAATGATTTTACAGAAAACTTTTCCCAAGAATTATCTTCTAAAGAATTAGAGTTAAAGTAACTTAAAAAGGAAAGAGACATTATGGCAGCAGAACTCCAGTATCCTTCCTTTTTCAACCTCCTTGACATTTTTTTATACCGAATACTTTGGATTCTTCTTCAAGGGTATCAAGCTTTATGGCATCAGCTAGACAACAGCAGCCTATTTCATTAATCTCCTCCACCTTCCTTGAATTTGAAACATTCAAGAAGAAAGAAGCTGAAGCCAACAAGAGAAGAAATGAGAAGAAAAAGGAGAAGGTAGAAGATTTTGTCACCTGTTTAGGTGATACCCCGCCATCTAGGGCAATACCTCCTTCTAGTTATCTGACAGCTCTAAACGCAGATTCCCAACCTAGGATACAATGTATGAGTTCTTTGTATCAGGATGCTCAAGATCCAGATCAGGATCTTTTTAGGATTAACTTGGCTAAAGAACCTTTATAGTCTACAGATTCATAAGCTACTACTAGAGATTCTTCACCATCTTCAACTAAAGAAGTCTCTAATCATGAAACAAAATTTGAATCAAATCATCATGATACTTTAGAACCTTCTGAATCTGAACATCATGATACTTCAGAACCCTTTAGTGATTCTGAAGAAAGTTATGCAGATATCTTCAACATCTTTATGTCTATACCTACCATAGAAACAACAGAAGAAATTTCTGGCATAAATTCAAACTCTAATGAAGAAGAAATGACACACTTTCAGGTGCCTTCACCCATAGCTCCTTTAGAAAAACCACTAAAAATTGGAGGAACTTGGTTTACTTTTGATGATATTTCCATGTTTAAAAGAAGGGAT
>CANYCX010695130.1:0-11462 GCA_948193385.1 Breynia disticha f. nivosa
GATTTGATTTATGTCCTCCAACTTTTATTACTTGTTATTATTTGTAAATTAAATTCTAAAACAAAAACTTGATTTCTGGATTTAAGTATCACTTGCAGGAGGGAAGTATACGTGAGTGGTATTTAAATTCGGGGGTCACATGGTTAAGAATTGAACTAGGTTTTGGAAAATTTTTGCAAGAAACTTAAGTATTTCAATGATTTTATTAAATTAAAGTCAAATAAAGAATTAATCCATGATTAAAATGAAAAATTAGACAGTAGAGACAGAATTTTTTTGACAAATATAGAAATCTTGTAAAGAAATAATTGGGTCTCTTTCCATAGGTAACTAAAGGAAGAAAACTTTTTATGATTGAAAATTTGGAGATGTTAGTGAACTTTTTAAATTGGAATTACATGAAAATCTTGCTTGGTTTGTGAGATATATTAAAAATGGCAAAAAAAAAGACAGAATGATTAAGTAAAAAATTGACTTTAAAAAGATGAAACTTGTCTCCATTTTTGTAATTTTTTAAAATGAATCAAGTGAAGATCCAGGTATTTATAAAAATCATAAGATTTCTAAATTTATGGAAAAATATATAAAGTATTAAAAGTGATTTTAAGATTTGATTTTATGATAATCAATAAAACTGGACGGAATTGTGGCAAAACTGAAAACAATTATTATCGTGTATGAAACATAAAGATAGAAGCCAAAATTAAATATTAAGGCCTTCTACTCATTTTTATTGTATAAATAGTAGATTAATGTATCAAAAAATGAGAGAAAATTGAATTAAAACCAAAGATTTATGAATGTTAAAAGATACTAAAAAATGTTAAAGAATTGCATTTAGAGAATTTCATATGTTATTTAGATACAAGCATCTAATGGCATTGTACATTGGCTAAAGATGCATGATTATGTATAGAACATTGAGGAATTAACCAGAAATGAGAAAAAGACCAAGATAGAACTGCACTAGTTCAGGTAAGTAAAATCATGAGCGTGAGTTTGTCGAGGAACTTACATATTATATGTATATATACACACACACACATATATATATATACACACATACATCATAGAGTTAAATGAAAGGTTTAATGATATTTGACCCTAGAGGTGAGCCTATGAGCCTAAAGATATTTAGCCTATGGGCCTAGAGATATAAAGCCATGCCTAGAGTAAAATAGAGTGATTCTAAAGCGAGGATAGTCACAAAATAAAAAAGAAAAATTAGAGCATATACACAATTGTATGTATATAAGTATTAAAGTATAAAAAATGCATGTAATATGTAGAATTTATGTTATATTGGATTTACTTATTGAGTATGATGTTCATTATGTGTAAGGATTGAAATAATTCTATAAATGTTAACTGTTGGTACGATTATGTTGGAAACCTCACTTTTCTATTGAGTTAAATCAACTAGAGTCATCAAAGGCTTAAGGTATGAAAAAAGTGGTCTGTCATCCTCTTTATGATGAGGTATTAAGTAAGATGTCGCTTTTACTACTTGCAGATTATTAGTCATTCAGTTTCATCAATTAAGTTTCAGTACGGTAGTTTAGTACTCATATGGGAAGATGGCAACATCAAAAATGGTGGCGGAGGTATCAGAGAAATATGCCAACTGTCGGATTCAGGAGGACGAGAATAATCAGCCCCTTATCTTAGATCCTTCATTGATAGAAAGAAAGACCCCGTTGGATTTAAAGTATGCTTTAGTTGGGAGGTTCCTCACTGTGCGGGGAATAAGAGAGGATAGGATGAAGGCAACTTTGGCACTCTTGTGGCAACCAGGCAGAGGGCTTTGCATAATGAAGTTGGAAGATAATCTCTTCTTGTTTCAATTCTCGCATGAGGTGGACATTCGTCGAGTCAGTGATGGTGGTCCTTGGACCTTCGAAAACCAATTACTGTTAACAAAGAGATTAGTGGAAGGAGAAGATCCACTATCTGTCAGGCTGTATCATATGGAGATCTGGGTTCAAGTTTTTCACGTATCGGTAGGTTTCCAATCGGAATACATCATGAAGATTATTGGAAACAAGTTGGAGAAATTCGTAGCTTCTGATCCTAATAACTTTGACGGGTTCTGGAAGAGTTACTTAAGGGTTTGGATAAGGTTTGGATAAGAGTTACTCAGTAAGGATCTACAGGTTTAGTTTGTTCAAGGGAAGGAGCAGTTGGTTGAATTTATGTATGAAAAACTTCCTCCCTTTCGTTTTTCGTGTGGGAAACTGGGGCACGGAGAAAGATTCTGCTCTCTCACATTTGAATTCCCCGACGGTGTAGCTCCAAGAATTATGGGCCCTGAAATTCGAGCATTACCTAGAGGAATGAGCCGCTACCAAAATGGCACCCCTTTCCTTAGAACTGAGCCGACATATGTCTTGTCGGAGTCGAAAAGTTTACCGGAGCAGGTTAGAGGGGACGAGACAGTTCGGACAGAGGAGAACTGCTCGGAACACGATGTTGCAGGTCCAAAAAAATTGCTCACTATAGGGGAACATGGGAAGTTTATTCCTGCATGCATGGAAGTTGACGTGGGTAACCAACCCACGTGCATGGAAACACATGGGCCTAATAAGGAAGTTGGGCTAACTAATGAAAAGCTTGTGCTAGGGACCACAGAGGTTAAAAGAAGACGAGCCCAATATGAGCAAGACAATGATCGTACACAGAGTGGGCCTCCAACTTTAAGCTCGACTGTGGATCAAAACACTGGAGTTTCAAAAATAACAGACTTGACAGTAACAGTAGACCCTGCTTAGCAGGGCTGCCGAGACTAATGAGTTGCTTAAGTTGGAACTGCACTGGGATGGGTAACCCAGATGCAGTTCGTATGCTCACGGATTTGATCCGTGATAAAAAAACCTAGCATAGTTTTCTTAATGGAAACTCTAGTTAACTCGGATGTTATGGAAAAATTTCGAAAAAAAATTGGTTTTGAAGGCATGTTTGTAGTTGAAAAATCTGATGGGTGTAGAGGCTTAGCCATGTTGTGGAGAAGAAAAGGCTACGCAAAGGTTTTGGGCTCATCACAGAGACATATTGACCTAGAGGTCCACATTAATGATTCTGAGATATATAGAGCCACAGGGTTCTATGGTTCGCCCAACAGAAATCAACGCTCACTTTCATGGTTGTTATTAAGGGAGCTGAACAATCAATCTCAATTACCGTGGCTAGTGTTTGGGGATTTCAACGAGCTGCTTCACAAGTCAGAAAAGAGAGGCAAAAGCAGACATCCCCAGTCATTAATCGACAACTTCAAAAATGCATTGGTGGACTGTAGGTTGTCAGATTTGGGTTTTGAAGGAACACCATTTACATGGGAAAGGCACAGAGGAACTCCTAATTGGGTGCAAGAAAGGTTAGACCAGTTCCTAGCAAATGATGCGTGGAAAATGAGATTCTCTTCTAAGGTTAGCCACATACCTTACTCTTCTTCTGATCATTTACCCATCTTTGTTGAATTGGCACAGTTTCTTATACAAAGGAGTAAGAATTTTAGGTTTGAGAACCAGTGGATAGAGGAGGAAGATTGTGCTCGAATCATAAAGGACTACTGGACAGATACTGTGGGTATGGATTTGATGGCTAGATTGCAGAGTTGTAGTAGGAAGCTTGAGGATTTAGGTTGAAATTCAGAAGAAGCATAAAAGCAACTCAGAATCGTATTAAGGCATAAAACAGAGGAGCGACTTGACGTCACTAGAAGAGTTATCGAGGGTGGAAAGAGAACTTATGGGTCTGCTAAAGTAAGAAGAAGAGTACTGGGCTCAGAGGGGAAAACTGTTCTGGCTACAATCAGGGGACTTGAATACTAGAGCATTCCATTCAGCGGCCACTACTCGCCACCAGAAAAATGACATAAGTAAGTTATTAGGGGAAGATGCGCGTTGGTATGATAAATCAAACGGAGTGGAAAGGCTAGTGGTGAACTATTTCAAGGAGATCTTTATGTCAGAAAGAGGGGAACTGGAAGAGGTCATTGGGGCAGTCCAGAGAAGAGTTACGGAGGAATAAAACATTGAACTCTATAAGCCTTTTACTAAGGATGAGATTAAGAAAGCGGTATTTGATATGCGCCCTTCCAAATTGCCAGGAGAGGATGGATTTAACCCCTGCTTTTATCAGAAGTACTGGGACTTCATTGGCAGCAATATTACATCAGCATGTATTCGGTGGCTAGAAGAAGGAAAGCTATCGGAAGGTTAAATGATACCCTAATTGTTTTGATTCCTAAGAAGAAGAAGGTTTCAAAAATGACAGAGTTGAGACCCATATCCCTATGTAACGTTCTGTATAAGGTGGTTTCAAAAACATTGGCTAATAGACTGAAGTGGGTTTTGCCAGCAGTTATTGGAGAAAGCCAGAGTGCTTTTGTCCCTGGCCGCATGATTATGGATAATGTGATTATAGCCTACGAGATTATGCATTACATGAGAAAGAAGAGGGAGGGTAGGTGTAGTTATACTACTTTGAAACTGGATATCTCAAAGGCCTATGATAAGGTGGAATAGGGCTACTTGAGAGCGGTTATGACTGCTCTGGGGTTCTCAAAAAAATGGATATCCTTGTCCATGATGTGTGTGGAGAGCGTAAAGTTTAATATCCTGTTTGGAGGTGGCAAAATTGGACCAGTGATGGCAGAACGAGGACTAAGACAAGGCTTCCCATTATCGCCCTAACTTTTCACCCTGTGTTCTCAAGGGCTATCAGACCTGATTACAAAGTCGGAGTCAAGGGGACTATTACATGGCATAAAAATAGCACGAGGGGCTCCTACTGTGAGCCACTTATTCTTTGCTGATGACTCATATTTGTTTTTCAGGGTCACTTAAAAAGAAGGAGAGGAGATCAAACGTGTAATAGAGGTCTACAAAAAATCTTCGGGCCAAGGAGTCAATTTTGACAAATCCTCCATCTACTTCAGTCGCAATTCCAGCCAAGCGATGGAAGAAAAGTTAGCTGCAATGTTGACTGTTCCAGAAACAGAGGAGCATTGAGCTTATCTTGGGATGTCAATGGGGGTGGGACAGAACAAAACTGCAGTCTTTGATTTCATTAAAAAGAAGGTGCAAAACAGGGTGTCTAGTTGGATCGAAAGAATGCTCTCGAAGGCATAATGTTAAAGACGGTGGCTCAAGCAATTCCCAACTATATCATAAGCCTATTCCTAATCCCAAAGGAGACTTGCAATGATCTAGAGAAAATTATGAATGGCTTTTTATGGGGGAATTACTCATCTAGCAATGGAATCAGATGGAAGAATTGGGGAAGAATCTGCAAGGGTAAGAGTGTAGGAGGTTTAGGCTTTCATAAGTTACATGATTTAAACCTATCACTCTTAGCAAAGCAGGGATGGAGGTTATTGTCTAATCCAAATTGTCTCATGACGAGGATTCTTAAAGTGAAGTACTTTAGGAATTCAAATTTCCTGAATTCGGACCTAGCATCTTCACCTAGCTACATATGGCGATCAATATGGGAGACAAAATATTTATTGAAGTTTGGATGTTTGCTGCGGGTTAGAGATGGAAAGGACATTAATGTTTGGAGAGACCCTTGGCTACCGGTGGAGGCAGACAAAAGGGTACAAACACCTATTGTTGGGGATCAAGAGCATCTCACAGTGGCAAATCTATTGAACAATAGTGGGTTAAGCTGGGATATCAACAAGGTTGAGAGTCTGTTCAGTGCTCGAGACTCTCAACTGATCCTCTCAATACCATTAAGCCTAAGAAAAGTTGGTGTCAATTGGTACTGGGATGGAGACAAGTCAGGAATTTATTCTGCTAGAAGTGGGTATAGGAGGCTACGTGAATTGGGTGGTGAGACAAATGCGAATCAGCAGCCGCATAGAGTGTGGAAAATTCTCTGGGATCTTAAAGCCCCTCCAAAAATGCTTTATTTCATGTGGCGAATCCTTTCAGACTGTCTTCCAAGTTGTGTGTCCCTTCGTGGAGGAAGTTTGGAGAAGGATGGGGCTTGATTTTTCTAGAGTGAATCTTGGAGACTACAAAGATTGGTTTTCCAATTAGCCTCGGTGTTTGACAGAGAGAAGCTTACCAAAGTCGTCGCAACTTGTTGGAGCATACGGCAGACCCAGAATGAGGTAATTTGGAAGCACAAAGTCCCTAACCATAATGGAGTTGTTCAGAGGGGCATTGGTTTGCTGGAAGCCTGGACAAATGCACAAACACTTTTGAAAAAGCCGACTGGTTTGATCAAAAAAACACGTCACTCACGTTGGTGTAAACCGGACTCAGGTTGGCAAAAAGTGAATGTCGATGCAGCCATTTTTTAGTGCTCAGAAGGAATTAGTGCTATTTTTAGAGATGAAGGAGGATGCTTCACAGGAGCTTTTACACAGCAGATCAACAACATCATAGACGCACAAATGTTAGAGGCCATGGCTATTAGAGAGGTTTTAAGTTGGTTAAAGGAGAGAGACAGACATCACATTCTAATAGAGTCTGATTGTTTACTAGTTGAGTCAGCCATCAACTCCAATAAATCTCTGATCTCATCGTTGGGTTTACTAATAGCAGATTGCCAGTCAATATTAGCAACTCTTAGCAATGCACGAGTTGTGTTTAGTCATAGATCTATAAATGGTGCAACCCATAGTTTAGCTAGGGAGGTACAATTCTTGCCAGGTCGGTTTGTTTGGGGATACACTCCTCCAGATTATATCGCTCAAATTGTTATTGATGAAATGCAATGAGAAGGTTCATTTCTTTCAAAAAAAATCTATAAATGTTTTATTATGTTTTAATCTGTTAATGCAGCACTAGCCCAATACATTATGTTCTTTACCTATAATTAATAAAATAAGGCATTTTTAGTTTTATTATGTTTATTCCTGTGTGTATTATGATAGAACTTTCTTGAATGTGTTTCTTAAAGCTCAAGTTGACATATGTGAGGCATATGTTTATAGGACCATGAGTGATTAATTATAAACATCCCTAGTCGGCATTTACTATAGGAATAGTTAATAAACATGGTATTTGGATTAGATCCTCAATGAGGACTATACATGGTCGTGATTCATAAGTGGTTCTCATTGTACATTTTTGCATCTAAGTTTCTTAGACCAGAAATCTCTATAAAACTCTAGACAAGTCACTCTTTACTTTTATATATGCCTACCATGTCCATGACAAGGGTGATGAGCATGGGTTTATCAAGTATTCACTAATTCATGTTAGAGAGCATGTGTGAAATGAAGAGATTATCCATCTAAGGATGAGAGAGTACGAGACTATAGAGGAAGAAGCCATTGTTTATTTTTTATTGGAATTTTTAGAGCGGAAAAGCTCCAACGAGGTAATCAAATCTTAACCTTAGTATTTCATATCTTCATTTGTATAAGATGATCCTAAAATCATTTTATGGCATGTTTTATGTTCTACTATATTGACTGAAAATTAAAATAACACATTAGAAGCATGTCTAGTTTCCAACAGTGGTATCACAGCCACCTTAGAGAGGTCTAACTACCATAAACTCCTACTGAGGAGAGGTTGGAAATGGGATCAAGTTCATAAGAGATTATAGAACAAGAACCCATTGCACAAGTGCCTAGAAGGTCTAATAGGGTTTGCAATGAGGTTGATAGATATATTTCTAGTCACTGAAAGCAAGACCGTGGAGTTCGTGGATCGACGGGATCCATTTACCTACTAAGAGGAGATTGAAAGTCATAATTCAGAGAGATAGCCAGAAGCCCTATGATCTAAAATGCAATCAATGCATGATAACCATGTTCAAACATTGATTGATCTACCAGAAGGTGCCAAGGTGACCGATTATAAATGGATCTTCAAGAATACGGTCGACTTCAAGAGTAGGCTCGTGGCTAAGGAATATAAGAAAACTCATGACATAGACTATGATAAGACCTTTTTGCCTGTAATAGTAGGATTCTTCTTGCTATAGTTGCATTTTACGATTTATGACCCAATTAGAGGAATTTATCCATCCTAAAAAACCTAATAAGGTTTGAAAACTTTAGAGATTCATTTATGGATTTAAGTAAACATCTCTATCTTAGAATCTATTATTTCGATGAAGCGATCAAAAGTTTTGGCTTTGAAAAGAATGTAGATGAGCCTTATGTGTATAAGAAGATAAATAAAAGCATAGTGGTTTTTCTTGTCCTATATATGGACAACATCCTAATTATTAAGAATGACATGCCAACATTGTTTAATGTTAAGAAATGGTTGCAGCAGCGTTTTATAATGAAAGACTTAGGTGAAGCCCATATGATACTAGGTATCCTGATCCATAGAGATAAATCACTTAAACTCTTAGGATTAAATCAGGAGAAGTACATAAACAAGGTACTGCAAAGATTTAGAATGTTTGACTCAAAAAAGGATAATTTACCTTTAATTTCAAGAGTAGACTTAACTAAATAGTAGTATCCCTAGACTCGTTTTGAAAGGGACATCGTGAGTAGAGTACCATATGCATTAGCAATTGGCTCTATCATGTATGCTATGTTATGTACAAGACTAGATGTTCACTACAAAAATTAACAAATTTAGCGACCAACCTTTTGGTCGCTAAAATGCACATTTTGGTCGCTAAATGAATTTAGCAACAAATTTAGTGTCTGAAAAATTGGTCGCAAAAAACGTCGTCACTAAATACATTTAGTGTCCAATTTGACGCTATTCAGTGTCCACGTGGACGCTAAATGTTCAGCATCCACGTGGACGCCATATTAACGTCCATGTGGACGCTAAGCTATTGAGCATCCGCTGAATTGTTCAACGTCCACGTCGACGCTAAAATAGCATCCACATGGACACAAATTTATTAAAAATAATTTAAAATTACTTTTTAAAAATATTTTTATATTAATTTTAATTTATAATTAATTTTCTATTAAAAATAAATATAAAATCAATATTTAAAATGAAAATTGAAAAATATTATAAAAAGAAACAAAACGATAAAATAAAATATATATAAAATAAAAAATATTGTATAATATTCGTACATAAATAAAAAATACATAAAATAAAAATAGAATCTACGCAATGGGTGGAGGTTGTGGTGGAGGTGGCTGAGGGGTAATCGTCGGCACGTTGTCAGATGTGGGTGCTCGGCTAGAGAAAAATAGCTTAATTTGGCGCTACATCTCTACCACCTGCTCCTCTAGCTTATCGACCCGAGAACGCAGCTGCTGGTTAACTCGACTAAGCTCTGCGGAACGTGTGGCATCTTGGTGAGGATCCGCAATCCTACGGCCCGAAGGTAGGCATAACACTAGTCTTGGAAGCTGGTGCTGCCCTGTACGACGAATGCAGGCTCAACTTGGACTGGACGCGTGACTAATACAATAAATTAATTAAAGTTATAAATAAAAAATCTAAAGTGAATGCAAAATTGAAAAAAGAATGTGAAATATAACTTACATGAACCTCCACCAACCTCTCGTCAACGAACCTGGTCGGATCACGCGGTATGTGTGTGTCTGCACAAAACTTTCGTGGGGATAAACTGGTCGTCCCAGTTGAGCCTCCTAAAAGTGTATCAATTAAAAAAAACATGTTATGAAATATAATAATTAATTTCAATTAATTAAAACCAGTAAACTAAATAAAAAATACAAAGTAACATTTACGAACCAGCCTTCGGCAATGCTCCCCCTGTGTAATCGACCCCGTAGTGTACAAGGACGGGCGCAGATTACGATTCACCTTTTGTTTGGTTGACTTGGCTTGATACTCTGGCGTCGACCAAACTGCCATCCACAAGTCCCAAGTAGGCGAATCAATCCAAACTGGCTGTCTCTTTGATGCCCGAGCTCTCTGAACAATGTCGTCGTATCTACGGGTAGCCTACTTTTCCCACTTTTTCTTAGCTTGAGCTTCCGTCAATCATAGGATCACGGGGTCCAAGTGAAAATTATGCTACAATTTTAATTAAATTATTAAATGAAAAAATTAAACTTAATAATTTTATAATTAAAATTAAACTTAATATTTTACCTTTCAGGCTTTGAACCAGCGTTGTTTGCTTTCCGAGCTAGCCTCTTTAAATGTCGTTATTGCTTGATCGGTGGAAGACATGACGATCCGTGTGGAGTATCGGCTGATCTGGGTGTGGGGATCCAATCTATAGTGGTTTTAATAATTATTTAAAACAAAATTAATTCATGATAGTGAAATTGTTTTAAAATATAAAATAATATTTAAATTACTTACTTGTCATCCCTACGGTGAGTCAAATAAAAGATGGCATCGGGATCGAAACCTCACGACTGCGAAGGTTGATGTGCAGGACGGCTAGTGGAAGTAGATGCCTCATGGTCATGTCGTGCAGGCAGAGGGCGCAACTGGGCGATAGGAGGGAGAGGAGAGGTGTCTAGAAATCCAAAATCTACGGTGGTGACGTCAATGTCAAAATCATCATCCATAAAATCAAAGTCTAAATCAACTGATGTCATTGTCGCTGGCATAGAAGAGAAAGGGGGTGTAAAATGTGCTGAGCCAAGAGAAGTGTGAGGAGGTGCTGTTTGAGGCACTGAAGACGGGGTGGGAAAAGTCGAAAGGGCTGAGAGAAGTGTGACGAGGAGCCGTCGAGTCACTACAGATGGAGTAGGAGAAAAGTGGGAAGGGCTTGGAGAAGTGTAAGGGACAGTTGTAAGCGCCAAAGAAGACTGTGAGGGACGAGATGGAGTAGGAGCAGGATGCAACCCCAACGGAGGTGTAGGGGGAGCCTCGCCTCGTGGGGGACTGCACCCCGCCTACCATGACCAGTACCTCTACAACCAGATATACTAAAAATTTAACAAAATTAATATAATTTGCAAAAATTAATTTAATTCACAAAAATAAATTTAATTCACAGAAATTAATTCAATTCGTCAATAAATTAATTCACCAAACAATACTACATAATACACAAAATCTAATCTAATTCACTAAATTACAATACAAAAACATAATGTAAATCACTAAACTAATTCGATTTGACACTAATCCTAATATATGTATAAAACAATTAATATCAATAATATAATAATATAAACGACTTAATGTAAAGTAAAATACTTACTTTATGCCAAAGTCGGAAGGAGAGAATGTAAAAGTTGAAAGTGAATGTGAGGTAAAAAGTGTGAGGAGAGAGAATGTGAACCGCTTTTATAAAGGTAATTTTTTTGCATCCACGTGGGCGTTGATTAGCTTCCAAATGGACGCTATTCAGTGTGAGACTCAAAATTAAAACCATTATTTTCCAAATATTCAAAATCATTCCCGATTTTAAATTTCAAATCTCAAAATGTAAAATCATTTATCCAATATTTCCAAACCTTTTCAACACAAACATGGATATAGAAAAGAGTTAATCAACTTTTACAATCAATATAGTTGAAATACACTCAAACAAATTCACTTTAAATATTTATTTACAAATAATCCATGTTTGCTCAAATA
>CANYCX010695245.1:0-12521 GCA_948193385.1 Breynia disticha f. nivosa
TATCCATAATTGAAAAATATGTTTGAAACTTCCCTCTTTGATAATTTTCTTTTTTTAATTTATCAATTTGGTAAATTGCCCCATGTTATTGTTATTGACTAACTCGGAAGCTTAGAGATTCACAACTTCAAGAACAAAGCATTTTTTCTTTCGTTAGCTGATAAAAGAGAACGAAAAGAATTCATGAAATCACTATCACCACGCCACCAATTTGTCCACAATCATACAGGAAAGTCATCATTCGCCATGGGTTTATAGGCTTACAAGGCAGGCCTTCCAAGGTCGGGGCCCAAATCATAGTAACACGGGTCTGAACCACCTGACGTTCTTATCCTTCCGAACCCACTGAAGAGGGTGCGCAATAATGCGGTAATACCGTTCCGGTACCAAAAATCTCTTTCCCCCAAAACCTCCACAACAAAAGTATTATAAAACCTAAGCCAAAAACAAGAAGAAGAAATACACACCTGTTATTTTCCCTGTATTTTTCCTCTTCCAAACCTGATTTCACTCTCTTCTCTCTCAACCCGTCAGGTATTTACTGTGATTTTTTCATGATTTCCTTCCAATAACTTGCCCTAGTTAAATCTCTTTCATTAAAATTCACATTACTTTGCATCTCATTCGTTTCATTAAAGTCTATCTCGTTTTATTTGTTTGAATAGGACTTATTTATTGGAATAGAGTAAAAAGTGGTTAATATTATTTTCTAGAGATGTCATCGGTTTCAAGTCAGCCACAATTCCGTTTGACACAACCGCCGTCGAAAGTTCTGCACCTGCGGAACTTGCCATGGGAATGTACGGAAGAGGAATTAATTGAGCTCGGAAAACCCTTTGGTAAAGTTGTTAACACAAAGTGTAATGTTGGCGCTAATCGAAATCAAGCTTTTATTGAATTTGTGAGTTCTGTTGTTTTCTTTGTTGACGATGTTTGTGTTATTATGTTTGTTGTTAGTTTCGTTGCTGATTGTTTGATAAATGTGTGTTTTTAGCAAGATTTGAACCAAGCTATTGCAATGATTTCGTACTATGCTTCATCGTCAGAGCCTGCGCAAGTGCGTGGGAAGACTGTGTATTTACAGTATTCGAATAGGCAGGAAATCGTGAACAATAAGACCACTGCTGACGTGGCTGGGAATGTGTTGTTGGTGACTATTGAAGGTGACGATGCACGTCTCGTCAGCATTGATGTTTTGCATTTGGTAAGTGAGTGCTATCCTGTGAATTTATGCTGTGAGCAGAATGGAAAGTTATTGTTGAAGGTGGTAATGAATTCTGAACATGGGTTGTATTGATGTAGCTTTTTAATGCTTTGGCAAGCTTTTGTTTGACATGATGAATGTAAATGGATCAGCAGGATCATTTCAAGGGAATGTCTTCGATGGCAGCTTAGTGCATTGGGAGAAAGAGCTTTTGTGTTTGTTTTCTTTCTCCTTTCCCTTAACACTGCCTCCTTCTTCCATAACTTCCTCCTCAACTTCCTCTGATTGCCGTTAAAGTAGTTTAGAATTTTTTGTTTCTTTTTCTCCCATGTACCCTTGGGAATGTAATACATGCATTATCTCGCATGTCTGGGTTTTGTACATTATGCTGTTCGGTGTGTCATTATAACTTGCACCATCACGTGACATGATCATCAATTTATGCAGTTACTTGTGATTCATTTAAGGTCTCTTCTTTTTCCCACCCTCGTCAGCAAGGGCTTTGTGTCAACATTTTCCATTGATAAAGAGTTTTTGTTTTCCCATAACATTGAGGTTAATGATATTAGAATTTTATCAGGGCAGTAGTTTATATCCAAAATGTATGCTTGGTGACGTATGGAGAACCATATCTTCTGGCTCTTCTAGTTGTTATTTCTAAGGTTTTCAATCGGATAATTGTTTCAAAAATAGGTTGTTTTCCAAATATTTGTTGGAACTTAGTAACTTCTCAAGGAATAACTTAGTAACTTCTCAAGGAATCTGTGTTATCCATTGATGTTTCTTTTACTGTTCTTTTAATCAGTATGGTGAAGATAGACACAGATGTGCTTGTTAGGCCATCTTGCATATTGCGAGAATGATTAAATTTGGAACTCTATGGAACATGTAGAATTTTTCTTACCATTATTTGTTGAAATTTCACCTTTTTTTATTGCTAGTCAGAGATCTGTATAATCTCTGAATCAATTTACCTTTCTGAAATGAATAATTTTCATAATGCAGGTATTTTCTGCCTTCGGGTTTGTGCACAAGATTACCACTTTTGAAAAGACTGCTGGTTTCCAGGTCCATATAAAATATGTCAATGATTTCAGATCTATTTCTCTATGTCATTTTTCAAACTCAAGCTTATATTTTGTGTAATTATTTCAGGCACTGGTGCAATTCTCGGATACAGAAACTGCCTCTTCTGCGAGAAATGCCCTGGATGGAAGAAACATCCCTAGGTGACAGTTGTTTTAATTATTTCACATGGTATTTCGTCCAACTATCTTAGGAAATACAGCTTCAAATGTTGTTTTGACTAAACATATTAAAATAAACACGCATTTAACCATTTTAGGATTTTCTTAGCTTAGATCTACTGTAGACCAACTGGCGGACGGCCGACTTACTTATGATTTTCTGTTTTAATTTTATTAATCTTTGCATGTTCTCAAAATCATCTCAATGGAAATACTTTTGGCCCGTTTATTACAGACATTCAACAGATGTTACTATCGAATATGGCTTCTATGTTGTTTTCATTTTCGTGGATCTATGTAACTGTTATCTTGTTATCAGTTTTAAGTTCCATGTTTGAAATGTGTTTACTTGTTTAATTTTGTGTATCAGGTATTTGCTTCCTGAACATTTTGGACCTTGTACTCTTAGGATCACATATTCTGCTCATACAGATTTGAGTGTGAAATTTCAGAGCCACAGAAGCAGGTGGGCTGATGTCCATATGGTATTTTCTGATATTGTGCAGACTTGGATATTGTTTTTTGAGATGCTTTCGATCTGATTGGTTGCTGTTTTTCCCCTTCAAGTGATTTTGTGGCTTGACGAATTTGAATTTTTCCACTATCATGCAGCTTATCCTCCTAAGCTTTTCTATGATTTTCTTTGGTTCTCTTGTAATCTATTTATGTAAATTCTAGGGACTACACTAATCCAAGCCTTCCTGTTGCTCCATCAGCTATGGATGGAAGTGGTCTGGTAAGAAGATCCAAATTGAGTGTGCATAGAATTGTCAAACCGTCGTCAAGTTTGCATTGTGTTATCGTTTTGTTCCAACATTTTCTTATTTATTGTCATTTCAGTTCACTGTGGGCGTTGATGGTAAAAAAGTAGAACCCGAGAGTAATGTTCTTCTTGCATCAATTGAGAATATGCAGTATGCTGTCACTTTGGATGTCTTACACATGGTATTGACAGTGGTCACAATAGTTTTGAAGAATCTGACACGGCCATATCATCTTCAATATTTGCTTCACTAATTATTCTTTAACATTGTGCTAGGTGTTTGCTGCTTTTGGGCCTGTTCAGAAGATTGCAATGTTTGATAAAAATGGTGGACTACAGGCATTAATTCAATACCCAGGTACTTTTTAAGGTTCTCTCATTACATTGTTCGCAGGTAAGATAGTCTTTGTGATGTTAGTTTTTGTGATGTCGAAGGTATGATCCTTTGTCATTGACAGTGCTTTACTCTTTAGACATTCAAGTCTTACCAGCCTCGAGTATCACACTGTCTATTAGGAAGATGAATTCATTGGTTATGTGCGGTGAAGTCTGCATAGAAACTAAATGGAGCTATTATATTAATGGTTCTGTCTGTTTTTGTTCAGATGTTCAGACAGCTATTCTTGCCAAGGAAGCATTGGAAGGACATTGCATCTATGATGGAGGGTTTTGCAAACTTCACATTTCATATTCTCGACACAGTGATCTCAGTATAAAGGTAATTTGGACTATAGGTTATCGTTTCAATTTTTTTCGTTTGGAGTTCAAAGGTTGATTTTTTGAAATTGTATGCTGTTTATAACTTTCTTGTGTTGATGAATTTAATGTCCACATTCAATAGGTTAATAATGATCGAAGCAGAGACTATACGATCCCTAATCCTGTTGTCATGAACCCCCAGCCTGCAATTCTTGGACAGCAGCCAGCTGCCACTGTTAGTTCTGCTGCTCCATACAATGGAACTCAGTATGCGGCACCTGCAGGTGCAGGGCATCCCATGATGCCTCAGCCTTCTGCCGGATGGGCCACCGATGTGCCACCAGCATCCCATTCAATGCCGTTGCAGATGAATAATCCGTATGTGCCTCCCGGTACTATGCCTCCCCAAGAAGGTCCAGGAATGATGCATATGCCAACCCATACTGGTTTACCACATGGTGCTACAATGCCCCCATATAGGCCGGAAATGCAATAGCATATCATCTATGGAGTCTCTCATCGATTGGTTTGAGCAGCAGGTATGGCATGTGTGCTATTTGAAGAGTGGTTGGTGCGGCTTCCCTGAACCAGTCTAATTTCGAAGATTGCAGTTTCAGAGCTGAAGCAGACTTTTCCTTTTCTTGAGCAATTTGGTGGTTAGATCCCGAAAGCAGTGAACATGAAGAACTGCTGGCTGGGAACTGTTCGGAAATGTGATTTGTTCTTGATTTATGACTAAATATATTATAATACTGGCATTTTTATTTTATTTAAATATCTATTAGTGTAGTGCTTAAAGACCTTTCATTTAAGTTCTGTTTGTTTAATTGAAGATGATTTTTTATTAAGTTTTTGATTTTTTTTTTAAAATTATATTTTCTAGTATTTGACACTAAAAAAAGAGTTTAAATTATTTTTCAGTTTGTTTACAGAAAAAACAGTTTTTTGTTTTTCTGAAAAAATAAAAAATATTAGAAATATTTATATAAAATAATTAAAAATTAATAAAATTAAAATTTTTAATTATAAGTTATTTTATTGTTGATTTATCTTTAAAATATTTTTTGAAAGAATAAATGTATGAAAACAGACGTCTTTCTTTCCTTAATGCTGCAACTGCAACTACATCGGTCGATAACATTTGCTAGTTTTGTATTGAGCATGATGGGCAGTTATAGTGGATAATCATTCATAATCAATATTTAGTCTAGCTTATAATCTGGTATTTAACAATCTTTTTTTTTTTGAAACATGGTATTTAACAATCTTGATTTGTGATGGAAGGTGTGGTCTATCCATCCTTGTTCGCCTTTGTTTGGCATTTATAGGTAGAGAGATATTTTTTGAGATAATAATGATAATGAGAAAGAAATAATAATAATGAGAAAAAAGAGGGTTGAATTTGAATGGAGATAAGATTGGTAGAAGATGGAGTGAGTAGTAGAAGTTCCATTTTGTGGCTCTCTGTTTCTCTCCATTCCTCCATCCATCCATCCATCCAAACACTCTCTCTACCTTCTCTCACTAAACCCTAACTTCAATGTCTTCTACTCTCCAAGCTTCTCTCCTCTTCCGCCCTTCTTTCTCTCTCTCCCACTCTCTCCCCAAACTCCGCCGCCTTCTCTCCCCCTCTCTTTCTCTCCCTCTCCCCCCTCTTCGCTGCACATTGCACTCCCACGACGTCGTTTTTAACCCCCCTTCCGATTCCAATGACGTCCCTGATTCTACTTGCTCCGGATTGGAACCGGACAGTATTCCTGGAGAGGATGTTAAGGAGGAGGGGCAGAATGAAGAATTACTTCAAAACCGAGAAGTAAATGGTAAATTCCCAGTAATGGTGTTTCTACTTGGAGTATGGGCAACCATTAAAACAAGCTTTCAGAAGTTTGTGTCTTCTCATTGGTTGACTTTCTGGCCCTTTTGGCGCCAAGAAAAAAGGCTTCAACGTCTCATAGCTGAAGCAGACTCCAATCCCAAAGACGCCGAAATACAAAGCCTTCTTTTGCAAGAACTCAATAAACACAGGTACGAATTCTCATTTTTGCGCCTCTGTTTCTCCAAATTACATATGAATTGTAGTATTTGAGTTGAATGCTGTTGCTTGTGTTGAATGTTTATAGTCCGGAGTCAGTTATAAAGAGGTTTGAGCAAAGAGACCATGCTGTTGATAGTAAAGGTGTCGCGGAGTATCTTAAAGCTCTTGTTGTTACCGATAGTATTACGGATTATCTTCCTGATGAACAGTCCGGAAAGCCCGCCAGTCTTCCTGCGTTGGTAATGCGCTGCATGTTTATTCCTTCTGTTTTTTGCTTTAGGGTGTTGTGATTTAGTTGTGGGTGTTTTTTGCTGGAGGATGTCGTAATTTAGTAGCGGCTGTTTTTTCTTGTATGATTGTAGTTGCAAGAATTGAAGCAGCGTGCGTCAGGAAATACAGATGAGCTGTTTGTGAATCCTGGTGTGTCTGAGAAGCAACCGTTGCATGTTGTTATGGTACGGGATAGTAAGAATGGACATTTTTTTTGGTATAAGAGGATGAGTAATTTGTGTGTGAATGATGAATACATGGATTTGCTTTGGCAGGTTGACCGGAAAGTTTCTAACAAGTCTCGTTTTGCTCAAGAACTAATTTCCACAATCTTGTTCACTATTGCGGTTGGATTGATTTGGTATGTTATTGTGTTTTGGTCTTTTCCATTTACCGAAATAATAATTGCATTTCTTCCTTGTTTTTGTAGCTGGAAACTTTGATTCATACTGCACACATTAGAATAGACATTTGCATTGATGAGTTTTTTTTTTAATTTTTTCCTTTTCCCTTTCCAGGTTGATGGGTGCCACTGCTCTTCAGAAGTACATAGGGAGTTTGGGTGGAATAGGAACATCAGGAGTTGGCTCAAGTTCTTCTTACACTCCGAAGGAGTTGAATAAAGAAGTTGTGCCTGAAAAAGTATGTATTAATTTCTTTTTTAAATATTTTGTCCTTTAGGAATGTGGTTGTATGTTTAAGTTGGTAACAACCATTCTTTCACGAAGAAACTGAATTTTTTTTTGTTTTTGTTTTGTATTTGATTTGATATTCTAATGTCTTATTCTCTTTTTAATATTTTGTGGTGCAGAATGTGAAGACATTTAAGGATGTTAAAGGTTGTGATGATGCAAAACAAGAGCTTGAAGAAGTAGTGGAGTACTTAAAAAATCCTTCAAAATTTACTCGTCTTGGGGGAAAACTGCCCAAGGTTTGTGGAAGTTACTGTTTTCCGAATATAATTTTCTACATTTACACTAATGTGCAGAATCGGTATTGAAGTTTTATTATTTCATGCCTATGTTGGCCATACTTGAGCTTAAATGAGAAACATGTTGGTCATCGTTCTCTTTTTTGGTGCAAGGTTGGTAATTGAGATTGTTAGTATGATTTGCAGGTTTTTTTTAGTTCTTTGGATGATGCTGTAATTGGTGTCTCATTGAATAACTTAGTGTGTATCCATAGTTGTGAAAGCTTATAAATTATTTAAGAATGAAACTGTGTGCACTTGTGGAAAAGCTGGTGACATCGGCATGCATCGTGATCTCTGTTATTTTACAGTATTTTGTTTTCACCAAGGATTTGAAGTAATTCAAATTTCTGTTTCCAGGGAATTCTTTTGACGGGAGCACCCGGTACAGGGAAAACTTTGCTTGCCAAGGTGATTGCTTCTTTGCAGATGGCTCTCTATTTTTGTCGTCTTCAAATTTCTTTTTTATGGTTAATGCATGAATGTTGCTGCAGAAACATCATTTTCTTTTAGCTCTCAGCATCCTTTCCTTGACTTATGGAACCTTGTATTATAATTTAATAGTAATAGTATGTCTTTTATCTTTTGAAGTCACTAGTTTGATGTTAGCAAATGCAGGCATCATAAAGGTGTGACTCTTAAGTTTGATTATGATCTTGGACAGGAAACGAGTGCTGTGATTTCTTTTTATCTTTTAGAAGTTAGAAATTTCAAATATCCAGTATGCCAAATGTTTTGAGTATTTGTATTTAATTAGAATGGAAGAAGAGTGCAGTATTCATTTTATACTTATAGAGACAAGGATTGGAATTAACATAGCCATTTTATTTTATGACTCCACCCTCTTATCTCAATGTTTTTTAGATGTGAAATTGTTTGTGGATGCTGGCATTTATGTTTATAAAATAAATGGTCAATGTCTTCGTTATTTTGTAGTTAGTTATTTTTTTTTGCCATAATCTTTGGCGTACAAATGAAGATATTCTGATAGTCAATTGCCATGTCTAATCATTAGGCTATTGCTGGAGAAGCTGGGGTGCCTTTTTTCTACAGAGCAGGTTCTGAATTTGAGGAAATGTATGTGTACTTCTACTGCAAATAGCATGACAACTGTTCTTATATGAATCAGTGAATTGATAATATTATATTTAGAAAGGCATTCATGGATATAGGACATAAGAGGGATGCTGTATGCTGAAAAGTAGAGATAAAAGTTGTACAATTTTTGTACTTCATCTCTTTCACTATGGTGCTGCTTGTTAATGATCTAGGACTTAATCAATCAAGATTTTACTTTGCTTTTCTATGACAGGTTTGTAGGTGTTGGTGCTCGTCGTGTGAGATCCTTATTCCAGGCAGCTAAAAAGAAGGTTGGTCTGATTCTGCACATTTTTTACTTCGATAATTAAGCTCCAACTTTGTGCATTACTGATTGGACTATGTAGTGTTTGTTTATGGTTATGTGGATGGTCATCAAAGTTTAACGAGAATATTACATCTGAAATTTGAATATTATTTTAATTGTAAAAAATTGTATCTGAGTGTGGTGATTTGGGGGATTGTACTTAGCTTTCGTTTCACTCTATAACTTTTTCATAAATTCTGTAGGCCCCGTGTATCATTTTCATTGATGAAATTGATGCCGTTGGTTCGACAAGGAAACAATGGGAAGGTCATACAAAGAAAACGTTGCATCAACTGCTCGTAGAAATGGATGGTTTTGAACAGAATGAGGTGCTTATAAAGTAAATGAACTTAAATTCTAAAAGATTCTATTCGCATTATCTCATCCTCCTTTTCTTCTGTAGGGCATAATATTGATGGCTGCAACAAACCTGCCTGATATTCTGGATCCAGCTTTGACGAGGCCTGGTAGATTTGATAGACATGTGAGTTCTTGTTGTCAGTTTATTTGACCCTGTGAAGTTCATTGACGAAAATTTTGAATTCTATATCCTTTACTGTAGATTAGCATCTTGGTCTTAATGTGATCTTATGGTTTTAACTAGATAGATACAGTGAAATTTTACTTGAGCTTCCCAGCTTGAGTGGTGGGGGGAAACCAGGACCTCCAGCTTTTAAAGTTACATCTGCTACTATATACATAGTATTATTTGTATCCAGAATCAAGTTTATTAGACGCATAATTGACCGTTAAACCTCTTCTGCAGATTGTTGTTCCAAATCCAGATGTCAAAGGTCGTCAAGAGATTTTGGAGCTTTATCTGCAAGATAAACCTTTGGCTGATGATGTAGATGTTAAAGCAATTGCTCGAGGGACACCTGGCTTCAATGGGGCTGGTGAGCCATTCATTTGAAGTGGCAATTGCCACATTTAAGTTTTCAACTGTTTCCTGTTGGATGGTGTAGTTGATGAAAAAAAACATTTCCCTTTGGTTTGTTGTGATCAGATCTTGCAAACTTGGTAAATATTGCTGCCATTAAAGCTGCTGTTGAAGGTGCAGAGAAGTTAACAGCTTCTCAGTTGGAGTTTGCAAAAGATAGAATAATTATGGGCACCGAGAGGAAGACTATGTTCTTATCGGAAGAATCAAAGAAGGTAATGTATATGCCTCATCACGGCAGGGTTTTGCTGAATGTCATGGATAGCCTCTGTTACACTTGATGTCTTTGGGTTGTGACAGCTATCACTGTCTAATTAACCCATAAGCTTTTGTATAGAACCATTCAATGTTTAAGAGCCATTTTCATTCAGATTTCTTTTCAAGTTTCATTCAGATTTGGAGCTTCATTCAATGTATAAGAATTATTTCAGTCAGAACTTTTTTCAAGTTTCTATTTTGAAATTTCTCTTGTTGCAGTTGACTGCTTATCATGAGAGTGGCCATGCCATTGTTGCCTTCAACACAGAAGGTGCTCACCCAATTCACAAGGCAACAATAATGCCCAGAGGGTCTGCATTGGGAATGGTCACACAGCTTCCTTCTACCGACGAGACATCAATCAGCAAAAAACAATTGTTAGCTCGTCTTGATGTTTGCATGGGAGGAAGAGTTGCAGAAGAGCTCATCTTTGGACAGGACCATATTACAACTGGAGCAAGTAGCGATCTGAGCACAGCCACAGAACTTGCACATTATATGGTTGGTATTTACATTCTAAGGGAATTATTTTCTTATATATTAATGTAAATGTACAGTATTATTTTGTTACACATACGTAAGTATCTATTGCTCAATGTTATGTCATCTTTGCTAGGTATCCAACTGTGGGATGAGCGATGCAATTGGACCAGTTCACATCAAAGAGCGACCTAGTTCAGAAATGCAGTCTCGTATTGATGCTGAAGTATGTTTTCAAATCCCTTTTGTTGTAACACATTGTTTAACGACCTTGTGAAGTATGTAAATTGTGGTTAATAAAAAATTTTTCAGGTGGTGAAACTCCTAAGAGAAGCATACGATCGCGTAAAAGCTTTGTTAAAGAAGGTATATTTGCTAGACACTTGGTGATCCTTCTAAAGAATAAAATGCAGCAGATGTGATTTACAGTATTGTGGTTTTTCGTCTTGATTTCGTATTCGTTACTGAATCCCTGCAACTTTTGCAGCACGAGAAAGCATTACATGCACTTGCGAGTGCACTTTTAGAGTATGAAACACTTAGTGCGGAAGAAATAAAGCGCATTCTTCTTCCATACCGAGAAGGAAGACTGACGGAACTGCAACAAGAAGAACAACAGCAAGAAGGGGATCTTGTATTGGCCTAATCCTGTAATCTTAAGCCATCACCATGAAGAGGGGAAGCTCTGTACAGTGTATTTAAAAGCAGTACAGGTGATCGATCTTTACATTAATTATTCCAACCCTATCCCTTGCGTATTCAGAAAAAAAAATTGTAGCATAAATGTATTCCATTGATGCATCATCCAACGCCTCGCAGAAGTAAGCCAGCCGCCTAACAAACAATGAAAGCAACAGGAATCTTTGATTGTACCATGTCTGTATTATTTCAACTTTTACCCTATTTTGGGTCAAATTTTGATGAGCATATTTTAAATTTGATCTTTATACAAAGAAGGAGCTTGCAGTACTTAGTAGCATGAGTTCCTAACAGTTGCTTCCTTTATTTACTGCCACTACTAGTCAAGCTATTTCATATTTTCCCGATTATTGTCGTCCATCTTGTTTATCTGTAGCGTCGTTTTTCGCGAGTAAAAATTGATTACAGATTGGTCTGCGAGCTGTGTGATTGATTCTGTTGGCAGGCGTGAATATGGGGATGAAAACGCAACGCCACATGTCATGTGTGTGGAAGCAGCTCAGGACAGGATATTTCCAGATGGAGCTAAATCACATGAACCGTCAATAAAAAAAAAGAAAGATAACGTCATTGGATGTTTGAGAGACAGTTTCAGTTTTGGCAGCAGAAAAAAAGAATAAGTTGAGCCAATCAACAAGCTTCTTTAAGCGTTAAAAAGGCCAAAAAATGGATTAAGGACACGACTTTAAATGTAATACCGAGAATATGGTCAAAACACGGCTTTCAACGCTGAACCACTAACTCCTGAAATATAATAATTACACATTATCTATAATTTCTATTTTTAACTTAATTCTTATATTATATTATGTTTATTCTAATTTTAATCATTTTGTTCATCCTTAAACGAATTGACACGAAAAATCATAACCTTTTTTATACCAAATTATAGACATAACGTTTTAGCTTCTCATGAAACCTTTCGAAATTTTAATAGACCTCGACACGATACAATGCAAAACTTTATGAATTAGTTATGAGAGAGTTTACATGAATTTAGATGAATTAGTTATGAGAGAGTTTACATGAATTTAGATCGTAACTACGTCCTGCTGCATCTAACAAGTAACAACTAAGGACCACTCGTCCGTGGGTTCAGCAGTTAAGGCGTCTTACACATTTCTTTGTGATCACGAGTTCGATCTTCCGTAGCGGCGCTGGGGGAGGCATACAGGTTTTAACATGCCGGTTAGCCGGGATTAATCGAAAGGCATCTCCCTGCCCTTGGTTTGTGGGTTACACCGACCCCTTTCCTAAAATTTTGTAACAAAAAAACTTTTTATCAATATTCTCCATTAAAATGAAAGTTTGATTGTCTAATCTTTCGAGGCACAAAATATATTTTCAAGTCAAATAAAAAATATCCTTCGAAGTCAACATTAAACTATTTGTGTCAACTAAAATTATTAATGCGTATAATCAATATGGAAAAAATAATCAAATCAGAATAGAAAAAAAAAACATTTTATCAAGAAAAAAAAATATTATACTTCAAAAAAAATCCTAAACATCAAATGAATACTTTACTATAACGCAGCCTTTTCACTAAAA
>CANYCX010695299.1:0-13273 GCA_948193385.1 Breynia disticha f. nivosa
CATAACATTACACATTTTTGTATCAAAACAAAATATAAAGGAATTAAAATAAATAAATATTAATTTCTTATCATTGAGCATTGCATTATTTGTGTAACACGAGATGAGAATGAGAAAACAGGCAAGGTCTGAGTTGATTCCGAGAGAGATCTCGATGCCGGTCTGAGACCGATGAATTCTGGATGGATTTTCGATGCCGTACTAGTACGGGGGATAAAAGAAAAAGAAAAGAAAAGAGAAAGAAAGACCTGGGGCATTTGCATGTGATTGCATACCATTCATATGCACTTAAGTTTGGCATTCATTTGTAGCATGTTTGATTATTGATATACGATATATGAATGCTGCAATGTTGAGCATGTGATATGTTGATATGGATTGATACCTTGTTGTGGTATATCATATATGTTATGATGCAAACATGAATGTGATATGAGTGTTTTGGTGAATAAACATTATTGATATGAGTAACGAAGTATGTTGGATATGTATATTGTTTTAAAGAACATGTTTGCTGTGATTTGCATAACAAACCGAAACAAATTATGAAAATAGAATGGTAGCAAGTCCTCTCACTACGAGCACGTCCTTGTGCTAGTTATTGATCTGGATAAATTCGTAAGAGCACGACCTCGTGCCAGTTGATGAAGAATCAAATCAAATTGGGGATGAAGGGATGAACACGACCTCGTGTTCATCAGCACACCCGTGCTAACTGGACCTCTGCACTTCATTTAAAATTAAATTGGGTTACACTTACTGAGTATTCCTATATACTCACCATTTTTGTTTGTTTACATGATGTGCAGGTATAACAGGATTTCTACGAGGAGGACTTGAGCACGAGGATTACAAACATGGATTGTTTTGCAAATGAGTTTAACGATTTTGTTTTGTTTGATTGTAAAAGAGTTTTAAAAAAGTCAACTTGGTTTGATAAATGCTATTTACATTTATTGTAAATATTTATAACTCTTTTATGTTTTTATATCCATGTTATATTGGAAATGTTTGAAAATGTTGAATAAATAGTTTTAAAATTTTGGGATTTAAAGATTAATGGAATTAATTTTTGTGTCTCACATATTTAGCCTTCTAAATAAAAAAGGTGTTGAAAAAGAGAATGGACAAAGAAAATTAATTGAAGTAATTGATGAATATTTTAGGCAAAATAGTGATAAAAAGATTAGATTAACAATTTTTAAGGAACAAGAATTTAATGCTAAATTAACAAACATTAAGGAACAAAGAGAGTATTTGTTTATAATTAGTCAAAATAGATATAAATGAAGGTTAGTTTAGGCACAATAATGTAAAATATTTGAGAATTTTATTTGTTTTGAGACATTAAAATGTAGGGCATTGCAAAAAAATTATCAACCCTCTCAATCCGCTCGAACTGAACCAGCCCAACCTGATTTTTAAGAGAAACCCACCAAAATCAGGTTGGTCACAATTTGAAAAAATCCCAACCCGACACATAATGATCGGTTTCGAGTTCAGAGTTTATTTAACCCGAACCAGACCAACCCGACCACCATACCTTTAACACACACTGTTGCATATACCAAACCAAACTCTAACCTAACAATTTCAACCACTTTGTGATACACCCTCTCTCACAGCCTAACTCCTTTCCTCTTCCTCTCAACCTCATGCAAACCACTTTCTGTTCGTCTCTTCCCTCTTCCCGATTCACAACTATCACTTCTTGCACACATCAACCAAACTTTTCATGAAATGGTGCTATTATAGAGACTTAGAAATTAAGATGGAGACTCAAAATTCTTTATCAAATGGTGTTGTTTTGGAGAGACTCCTATTAATGGAAATTGTTACAGTTGAATTTGTTGAAGTTGCTGCCACAAAGTCTCTTCTTTGCTATCTCCTTATGTTGTTGTTGTATTTCTGTTTTACTAGTTCAAAAAATAAAATTTTATTTATTTTAACACTGAGTCAAATAGTTGTATTAATTTGACCAATTTGCCAAACTCAACCGGACTCGAATCAAAACTCAACCCGACCAAACTCGATTAGGACATGGTCGGGTCGGGTTCTAATTATTTCAACTCGACATGGTCGGGTTGGTCTGAAAAAATATTCCAACCCGACCACTTGCAATGCCCTATTAAAATGACATTTTTGTGTCACATAAAATAAGCCAGAGAGAGTATATAAATTTTCATTGTCAAATAACATGTAATGGGTTTCGAACACATATTTTTATCTTTTAACATTAATATCAATTCTTCTTTTTTATTTTTAAAATAATTTTTATAGAGTGTATATATATATATATATATGTTTAAGATCCATTAAAAACCATGATGAATGGAAACATCTAAAGGACAATGTTGGGAAGGGACAAGTTGCAGATAGGTCCTTTTAGATATTTTATCTCCTGTTTAACCCTTACCACCACATAACCAAAACTCTACGATTCACCACACCGTAACCAAACAAACCACACAAAATTCTTCGACTGAATAACGAATGGATCGTATTAAATCAAGTCAAAAGAAGGGCGCACAAAAAACAAAACGACAAAGTACAAGGTTGTCTTGTTTCAGAGTCCTAACTGGATTCTGAAAGCGTACAGAAACTCTCCACCACGGAACTCCCTCACCCTTCGCGCAAAAACTAATGAACGATATAAAGCTGTAGCCTTTACAACATTAGCTTTCGTGGGTACCACTTGAAAGTGAACAGAGTTTGGATTTTTGAAGGGTTTTTAGATAAGTGAATGGTGGTATTGGTTATGTGACAAAAACAATACCAAAGAGGGTAGAGAAGAGATTTGATTTCTTCTCTAATCTTAATCCTTTAATGGTAGTTGAGCTTTGCTTGATGGCTTCTAATGGATACCCTCCTGGTTCTGGCCTTGTTCTTCACAATCAAGAACAAAATAGGCTTTTCAAGGTTAGTTTTTTTTTTATTGGTGTGGTGTTATTGATGAAGTTTGGCGATTTTTGGGTTTAATGGTTTGTTTTTGTTTATTTGTTGCAGGATTATCATCCTTATTTTCCGGGTCAAATAGGGAGATATGAGATTGCAAGATCTAATTCTCTTAATTTGAGAGTGAATCAGCTTTCTAAGATTGAGCCAACTGTTGCAAAGCCTGAGCTTATTGATGTACAAGGTTCGGACTTGACTTGATGAGCTAGTTCTTAGATTATGCTTTATTGTTTTTTTTTTTAACAAAGATTGACTGGTGAATTCGTGTTTCTTTTATTGATGGCATGTAAGTTTTTTAGCCAGTGAATATTCATGGTGTTGTTATATGTGTTCTTGTATTGTTGACAAGAAAATTTGTTGCAGAAGAAGGAAACCATCTATAATAAACTCATATGAAGATAATTACTATTAAACTCTATGCCGGAAGAATTGTTTGTCAAATGTCTCTATAGTTAGTGATAAGAGTGATCTTCAAACCCTTATTTTTGTTTCAACACCTTGTCAAGCTGTTAAAATTGATATGTTTTTACGGCTTTTGTTATTACTCTCGAAGATGTATCGCTGTTTACATCGCCTTTTCGCTGACAGAAACCCATGCAGATTCCGTCCTCTTCAGTTATGGGATAGCCAAACAATGCGTCAAACACGAGAAAATTCTGCAGTTCCTTATGTCTGATACAAGTAAATTAGAACGGGAAGGGATAGATTTGAACTTGCTGTCTGATTTGATGGGGATTCAAGCGTTGACATCTGATGTATACCAGCAGCAAAGGGCGGCTCCTCTTTTATACCCCAGCGGTCGATTGGAGGCACCAAAGCCTCTAGTTGACTTTGTGGGAGATATGGCTCTTAGTTCAAAGATAACAGTTCATTCAGATGGTCGAGTAATGTTCAATGGCAGTGGGACAGAGATGAAGGACATACTTTCAGTTGTTGCTGAATTTTACCTATCAAAAAACTTGAGTAAATGGAAAAGGCATTCAATGCTTGTCCCTCATTTTAGCAGGTACAGATTCTTATGCTGAGGATCTTAGTATACGAACTGGTTTCTCTCAAGAAGCTCAACTTTAATTTACATTACATCTATGATATTTCTTTCAATGAACGGATCATTTGATGTTACTTCATTAATTTTTGAGAGAGAGATTTCTTTTAATACGGGGTTACCCTTTTTTCTGCCAGAGTTTAGAAAATTGAGAAATTGAACTGCATATTGCATTATTTCATTCTTGTTAACTTTGAAGTGGCAATGGAAAGGTCACACCGATGAAACATTTCACTGTACAGGCTTGGCACAATTGAAGTACCAGCCGATACTCTTGTGTTTTCTTTGAAGGTCAAAGATTTCACAGTTGCCCCTTTCAAAAGGTAACATATTTTCTATGTCTACACAATTATGTTTGAATTCTTGATTACCAACTTAAGAAAAAAAATGTGGGAACTGTCCAAGTGTGAGTATTTTTCTTTTGCAGTCCTGAAAAAGTGAAAAATATGCCATCAACAAAAAAGAAGAACCGTAAAAGGAGAGTTAAAGACAGAGACTTATACGAAAGGAACTACTTCCATGCATGTGAGAGCCTTCTAACCTTGTTGATGGATAAGAAGGGAAATAGGAAAGCAGCCATTGTGTCACTAAAGAAATCTGGCCCGGAGCTTCCCACGCTGTTGACTCAGTTCTCTGCAGGCATTGCTGGTACTGGTCTAGCCTTTCTTTTCTCTGTTGTTTGTAAAGTAGCTTGCGGAAGGGTACCCTTTTGTGCATCTAAATTCTTCACTGCTGGATTTGGGGTTGGTTTGGTCTGGCTCTCTTGGGCAGTGAATAAACTGCGAGACACAATTGTCTATCTCAACAAGAACGCACCCAAGTTAGGCATGAAGGATGAAGAAATGATGAGGCACGTCGACAGAAGCTTGAAAGAAATATACTTCAGAGCTGCAACGGTGATGGCAGTGGCAGTTTTGAGGCTTGCATGAACGTTTATAGTCGAATTTCAGTACGAGTCTTGATCCAAAGGCAAATGACTCACAGTGACATAACGAGATAATGATAGCTAATTATGTACAATGTAAAAATTGGAGCTAAGTTGACGGTGATCGGACAGTGGCAAGTTTATAGCTCTTTCAGGAACCTCTCAAATGGTCTTGACCAAATCATGATTCCAGGATGATAGACTTTGCCCTGGAATCTTGGTTTGCTCATAGAGGCAGCACGATCGAGATTTTATAGGTTTGAATCATGTCCGGTTTCTGCAAGTTTCTTCTAGCTGTCTGTAAATGAATTGGCGGAAGCCAACATGGCATACTGTAAAAGAACACAAAAATACAATTTTGCTAATGTGTTTTGCTCAATAAGTATTTGGCTTTTTAGTTAAGAATAACTGTGTAATCTTCTTGGAGTTGTTTAGAAGAATGAAAGGACCTAAAGTCTCATTTAATCCATCACAAAGCGTAAAACTTTTCAAAGGTGTTACTAAGCAATGTGGAAGGTCTTCAAGTGTCAACTATTTTTTAAATATTATTCAAAATGGATCATAAACAAGTGAAAAGATCAATCATCATGAATGTTTGGACAGAGTAAACGAGGTGACAAATCCTCCTACGTTGCTTCATTAAGGCTGCTAATGTTGAAAATAAAGCTTCATTAGGCCTAAGCACAAACAATTCATTGAATGCAACTATGAAAGAAGTGACCAAATGGCTCATTTATCAAACAAAATCAGGTCTTCTTAATCACCCTTCGATCAACTGAATTTAACAAAAAAGTTGCAGTGACCATGTAACTCAGCTAATTACTTTCGAAACTACACCAGCTCCAACTGTTCTTCCTCCTTCCCTCAAAGCAAATCTTTGTCCTGGTATGCACAGCACAGTATTAACAGATTTAAAATTGTAGGAAATAAGAATAAATGTTGAAAGATGAAACAATAATGAATATCCAGTAATGAATTTTGAAGTACAGAAGCAACCTGCTTCAAGAGGGACTGACGACATCAGCTCGAAAGTTGCAGTAACGTTGTCCCCCGGCATAACCATCTTAATGTCTTCAGGCAATTCGATTTTACCGGTGACATCTGCTGTCCTAAAGTAAAACTGAGGCCTGTAGTTTGAAACAAAACCCTTATGACGTCCACCTTCATCCTTTGAAAGAACATATATCTCGGCCTCAAATTTCTTGTAGGTTTTCACTGTACCAGGCTTGGCAATCACCTATTAAACCAAATAATTCTTGAAGAGATTCAGCATTCGCATTCTGTAGCTTAATAGACATGATGCTTCTCAAGAAGACATTAAAGAACATTGACATTGTGTTCAGACAATAGTCTTTTACCTGTCCTCTAAACACATCTTCTCGTTTCAAGCCACGTAAGAGGAGACCCACATTATCACCGGCCTGATCGACAGTGCAAACCCTCGAATAGCTGAGTAAATAAAATCAAGCAAGCTCAATAATCCATTAAGTGTTTAAGACTGTTGCCTTACTTGTCCTTGATCCAACAACTTCTTGAACATTTCAACTCCAGTCACCGTAGTTTTCACAGTAGGCTACAAAAGGGAAGAAATTACATACAGAAATATTAGGGAAATTTCTGCCTAAGGCACAACTAGCAACACAAACAGCAATCTAAAACTCACCAGATTTAACCCCAACACTTCAACTTCTTCACCAACTTTGATGGTCCCTTGCTCGACACGACCTGTTGCAACAGTTCCACGTCCCTTGAGACAAAGAGAACATGAATTAAAAACTTCATTGACGAAGAAGAAAACCCACTGCAGCTTGTTCCTATGTAGGATACTACAATACTGAATATCTGTTCCATATTACCTGGATTGAGAAAACATCTTCTATTGGCATCAGGAAAGATTTGTCAAGCTGGCGAACAGGGTCTGGAATGTACTCATCAACAGCGTCCATTAGCTTTAAAATTGCTTTTCTGCCAATTTCGTCATTTGTACCCTGAAGCGCAGACAAAGCCGATCCTCGAATAATAGGAATTTCATCACCAGGGAACTTATAGAAACTGAGAAGCTCTGCCAGAAAATGAATTAAATGAAAAGAATGTAGGATGCAACCGCATTTCCATCGGCAAAAACAGATATCCTCATATACAGTTATCTGAACAGAAGCCTTACCACGAAGCTCCATCTCCACAAGCTCTAATAACTCTTCATCGTCAACAGCATCAACTTTATTCAGGAAACACACAAGTGATGGCACGCCAACCTGTCAAGTTCATCCAAAATCCCTAAATCAGCAATACCCATTTAACCAGGGAAAACAACGAAAAATCCAAAAGTTTCATATCTCTTGTAAAAAGTAACAAACCTGGCGAGCAAGTAGAATGTGTTCCTTAGTTTGTGGCATAGGCCCATCTGGAGCAGAGACAACCAGAATACCTCCATCCATTTGAGCTGCACCAGTAATCATGTTCTGCAAAATCAGTTGCATCAGTAGGAAAGAGTCCGTATTACAGCCTCAAACTAAGAAAATATCGGTAAAGGCTTGAACATTAAAGACATACAAGGAAGATACCAAATTACACTTAATAAATGCAAGCAGTGTGATTAAAGATGAGCTAGATCCCTGGTTACCTTAACATAATCCGCATGACCAGGGCAGTCAACGTGAGCATAGTGACGCTTAGCAGTTTCATACTCAACATGGGCCTGCATAATTGACAAAAAAAAATCAAGTATGATCGCTAAACAAAAGGTCAAACAGAAAACGGAAAGACAACAATATGCAACATTTCTAAATGACGGTTAAAGGAATAGAATTGCAACCGTAGCAATAGTAATTCCTCTCTTTTTCTCTTCAGGAGCCTTATCAATTTCGTCGAAAGCAACTGCCTTAGCTTTACCTTCCTCTGCCAGCACCTATTTCACCAACACGTAACAAATTCAACTTCCACGAAAATCTTAAAATCAATAATATACCAAGGCACAGGCTACGATATGCGATTGGTATGTGAACAAATCAAACCTTAGTAATGGCAGCAGTGAGTGTAGTCTTCCCGTGATCAACATGTCCGATTGTACCAACATTTACATGTGGTTTCCTACAAAAAAAAGAACAAATACATAACACAAAGTACGAACCTACATAACATTTCAAAAAATTAAGCCAAAAAAGTACTAATAATTATCAAATTTCACACTTCTTTCTCAATAAAGCAGCAGTATGTAACCACAAAAAACACCAAAAAAATCCCAAATTTCCCCAACACAGCCAATTTCACAACAAAATATGAAATGGGAAGCTAAAAGTCAAACTTACGTTCGGGTAAAAGTGGCCATAGATCTCAACCATGACCCAGTAGAAACAGAGTTGTCATTTCTGGAGAGAGAATATTGAGACGAAACAGAGCCACGGCAGCACCAGTAGATTTGTGAAGAGAAAGGAATAAGGCGCTTGGAATTAGTGCTTCTTAGAGCCACAGAAGCCATTGAGATTAGTAAATGTTATGAGATGTAGTCCAAGTGCAGTGAGTGTGGCGGAGATTGTTGAAGAGAAGGGTTTTAGGGGGTTGTTTACGTCAATCAACACGAGGGTTTTAGAAAATTTGACGCCCTTGAAGTTTTATCAAATATTTTATTGACATCCTCTGTTTTTTAAAAATTATTACACGGTCCCTTATATAGTTATATTTTTTATTTCAAGGTGATAGAAAACTTTTATGAGCCAAGTTGCGTTAGCTTAGCTGGTAAGTGGCATTGCAAGATTCCACTTAGAGTTGGCAATAAAACCTGGACCAGACGGATTATCCGGTCCCTGTACCCGTTTTGACCGGGGAAAACCCGGTTTGACCGGTTACGGGGACGGTTACGAGTATTACTCGAAATTAAATTAGCAGGTTCGAGACGGGTATGGTATTTTTCAAAATACCCGAACCCGAACCCGAAACCGAACCCGAAACTATATCCGACGGATACTCGTCGGGTAATAACCGAACCCGTAACCAACGGGTATCCGTAATAGAATACCTAAACCCAATATTACTGATGCAGAACCAACGGGTAATGTGAAATAAATATTTCCATGATGCTTTTATTAGTAACTTGAATTATTCATTATTGTTTTCAGTTCCTTTTGTCTATGGTGCCTTCCAAAATTATGAATCTTGATTTATAATGCAATGATGGCTTCCATTTTGATTATAATAGCTAAAATTTAAGAAATGTCTTAACTTAGAATTTCAAAGCAGAGGAGAACATTTACTCTCTTATATTCCTTTTGTTTTTGAATCCTGGCATGTTATGGATGCAGTAGTACTTTAACAATAATTTTGTACCAAAACATGAATATCTAACAATGTTTATATTCTGAATATTGTTGAGATATGTGGTGGTTATATGCAACTGGCAATTTTGTAATGTGCATTCCCTTTGTTTTGTGGTCAGAAATTATATTTGATTCTTTGGCTTTCCTTTTGATATAGGTTGATGCAGCTCTAATTGCCACGGGAAGAGCTCCCTTCACGAAGCTCATTGTCTGGACATTTTTTTCTCTGAAAGTTACCCAGTATTTCTGTAGCTTAATATATTTTTTGAATAGTTTGAAAAATCTGGTAAGTCAATAAGGTTTTATTGAATGGTAAATATTTTAGATCATCATCATAAAATAAGCAATTCTCCAGCAGTTAGAGAGAAGTTCCTAGTTCATAGTATGTTTTCTTTTTTGTTACTATTTTGTTATTTTCAGATGAAAATATTCCATTTGTTGAGACAATCATGCAACGATACTTGATGGTGAAGATCCAAATAATGTTACATTTAATTTCAATTTCAATGAAAAAATTTATTTTGTGTTGGATAATTTATGTTTTTATTTTGTGTTGTAGGATCTGTGGTTACAATTTTTTTGAAGATCGAAGATGTTTCAAGTTTATTTTGTTGTATTACATTATCTTATGATTTAGTTGGACAAAATTAAAAGCATGTAATGTGATATTAGGATATCAACTTATGTTTTATTTGACAATATTGATGAATATTTTGTTAAATTATATATATATATATATATTCATATATATATATATATATATATATATGCTTTTTTTAATTTTAAAACTATTTTCTTTTAGAGACGGGTATGGGGATCCCGTCGGGGATTCCCGTATCCGTGTGGAAAACCATCTCTGCGGGGATTCTCGAAACCCGACGGGTATCCCCGTTACCCGACGGGGACGGGGATGGTAGATAAAAACCCATCCCCATCGGTTACGGGGACGGGGTTTGGTACGGGTTTCGGGGATGGGGGCGGGGAATAGGGTCCCCGAACATACCCATCCCCGTTGCCAACTCTAACTATTCCGTTATCGTCACAGCTCAGAACATTATCAGGTTGTCGCCGACGTGCCTGTTTTGTGGACCATCGCCATACAGTTGTGTTTTTAGGTAACCTTACCATATTCTTTACGAGGAAAATCATTTTTTTTTTGCTAAAGTTGAATTATTTGAATATTTCTCTGGTTTAAACCTCTTTGACCAATCTTTGTATTGTTGAGCAATGTCATCACTGAAGGGGACATGCTAATTTAATTTAGAGATATTAATTATTTGAAGATAATCTTTGGTTGAAATAAGGAATGAAGATGTTTGAAACTTAGGAATCCGTAGCCTCCAGAAAGAATACAAATCTATATCAATATTCATGAACTTGTTCAGGAAAAAGATAAATCGTTTTGACAAAGGAAAATGTTAGGTAGAGCATTGGAAGATTTCGTTTTCATAGTAGTTTCTTCGATTATACAAACTATATGTATAAATAGGAGTGGTTATTTAGGTTGGCGGGTCGTAATTGTGTCAATATTTTTTTTTATGAAATATTATTATTTATGACATAAATATTTCAAAAATCAAATTTGTATCATTCATGTTTAATCTTATATGTATTAATCGTGTTATCGGGTAAAAAAATTATCGGTCCGGTACATATATAGTTGTAACTTACAAGGTTGAAAGAAGGGAATGTATTAATCGGATGGTTCAGTTAATGAGTTCGTGCGTACATAGTTTTAGGAGCTGCACAAGAAATTGCGTTTTTTGTTACTAGTAACACGACATGACACCTTGAAGTGCTGACGACTTTTGACGGAAATACGATTTGTAAGTATACGATTATAACAACGTAAATGACATGAGTAATGTTTGTCATGATAAAAAAATATGACACGATTATGACCTACTCAACCCGAATTGTTATCGCACTTACTCGCCTTCTATTTTCAATACTTTTATAGAGGATTTGTCATTTCATGGCGGGAAAGTCCCAAGTATTTTAGCATTAAATGTATGCGTTTGAATCAAAATTTAGCTTCAAATTCCGACGCTTTGTTAATATGCGTCTAATTTTCGCTAAATTGACTTTAAAAAACTTTTTTTTTTCAATTTCTTGCGAAATTGTTCACCATTTTTTTTCTTTCAAAACCTTAATTTTATCGAATTTAACAAAATTTGACGTCGAATTGTGAGTATGCAAAACGCTAACAAGTTTTAAACTTGTGGTTTTTCGATGAGCCATTATGCTTTCTCCATAGTCCCTCCAGAATCTCAACTTACAGTATTCTTAGCGTTTAAGTTGGCATCAATACAAGTAAACTTCAAGCATATTGACAATAACAGTTCCTTCTCCTTCAACTTGTCTACAAACACAAAACCCTAGCCATACACTTTCAGTAACATGACCACTAAAGCATGCATGAAAGAAGGTGGAACATAAAGCTGAGATGGAGAAGAGAGCATCAGTGATTGGCACAGATTGAAGATGATAATGCGATGGTGGTCCCTTCTTATACACAGCTAGTGGCCTTCTTTACGCCTTTTATTGAACGGAATCATAACACTGCCCAGTGGCCAGGCGAAAGCGAATGTCCTCATTTATGTTTTAGGGCTAAAGCATTTTACGGCAAGAAATGTTTTCGTCGATGACCCTTCTTATTTTAGTTCATTTATAGATTATGTAAAATTAATTTATTTTTTACCGCATCGAACGGTTATAATTATATGTTTATTGAGTTCACAACTTATGAAGACTCGTAAAAATCCTCCATTGTTACATGTAGAGTGTCACTAAACAAAGTGGTGTGCCTTTTGTTTCCAATATCTTAAAGCTTATTTGTTCTCTCATTTGGTACACATCTTGAGAATCATCAGATATTATTATTCCTATTTTCTTGAGAGAAAAAATAAATATAAAAATTGTATTTTTAATGCCCCCAAAACTTGTGTTCTGAAGCTATCGTTCAATTTCATTTGCCTTGCCGTGTTGTTCATGGCATTCGTTGTATATATTATTTTAGTTTTTTTTGCAACACAACAAGAAAATAATGACTTTTCACTGATAAAAAAATATTGATTTTCTACCACCGGATTCCTCCTTCGGAAAAAAATAGATTTTTCGACAAAATTTATTTAAATTAAAAATTTTGATAACTAAAAATTTTCAACGAATTCTGATGAAAATATCCTTTTCCAGACAAAATTCATTGAAAATTTCCTTAGTTTGAAATCATTACTTTTCTCGTGGCATAAATTTCTCTGGTGCTTATTTAAGCTGCTTTCTTTTTCCACTTAGTCTAATTTGCCAATAGGATTATAGTTTCAACTCCGCAACAATTTTCGATTTGATAATACGATTTATGAGTACATAATTATGACACAAATTAAATTTTAACAATATTTATTTCATAAATAAAAATATTTAATAGAAAAAATGGTAGAATTACAATCAAACCCAATTTATTGACCTAGCAATTTGTATATGTAAATAATAATAGCAACCATAACAAAATTATCTTCCTTGATCACTAAGTAATTGAAAACAATGCCTTGACATCTCCACATTTTTTATAACAAGCAACAACTAAAGTATAAATATATGCTGTGACCACAAAACTTCTTTTACGACGTAAAACTAAAAGGAAAACTATCATTTAATTTATCTTATTATTATTTTATTGATCACCAGAATAATATTTGTGATTTTGTTCGACTTGTTTCAAATAAAGGGTGCACGACTGATTTCTTTTGACAAATGTTAAACATATCTTGATAAGATATACACTAAGATATTGCCAAACATTGATTGGCTTCTTACAGCTATGTCTTTGAACTTTAGCATTAACTAATGATAAATCATGAGTACCCACTAAGTGTTGGTTGGATTGACAATCCAACCCTCCCATGAAAGTTTGGACCCAGGTTCGAGTCCGAGGAGAGTCGCCTTCGTGAGGGAGGAGCTGTGCCTCTCGCTCCGAACCCGGATTAGTCTCGGCCAATGTGTCGAGGATACCGGGGGTTCAGACCAAAAAAAAAA
>CANYCX010695404.1:0-11193 GCA_948193385.1 Breynia disticha f. nivosa
TGGATCCATACTGACATTCAACCATGCTGAAACTAATAATAAATCCTCTTCTGGGGTGAACTTACCGTTGCGTGGCTTTTTAGTTTTAGTTTGATTTGAACTACCAAATTGCGATTCAGTAAGCAACTCATCTCTTTCTTCATTTGGTATTGCTATACAATCTGAAAATGTAGGTGCTTCAGCGACATTATCAAAATGAAGATCATCACCATTGTTTAGCAAGTCTGTATAATAAGAATCTGAAACTCGCTTCATTTCCAAACTTCTACATAATTAACTCTGCACACCATAATAAAAAAATTCAGACTTACATTGCAATCTTTGATAAAACAATAAAATTGACGAGTAATAAAATAGACATCATAACATGAATATGAGATGCAGTGAACCTTTCATCATAATCAGACAACTAATACTTCAAATTTTCACAGAATCCTACATCACATTTTCACTTGGAACTTTTCTTAAATACATAGCAATATTCGCAAATTAAACATTAGGACACTACATGAATGAAGTTACCCATTACAAATGGAGCTAAAAATAATCATCACAACATGAATATGAGATGCAAAATAAATGAATCACCATAAACTTCATACAAAAAGTCTACTAATGCAAAACTGAAATACAAAATAAAGAAATTAGTTGAGGAAAATTGCAGACATACCAATAGTAGCAGAGAAAATGAAGTGGAGTGATTGCAACTTTTCATTTGTTGTTGTAGTATGGTGATATGTTTGTGTTGGGTAGCAAAATTTCATCTGAAACGCTTTCATTTTGGTGCCAAAGAAGAAAAAGAGACATAAAGTAGTACTAAAAAAAGAATAAAATAACTTAAGAGAGTGAATTTAGTCTCTCCCAAATAAGAGAGTTACTGTAGAGATATGTGAAAATTAAAAGAGAAAAAATTAAGAGAGGCTGTTGGAGATCAATTTTAGCTCAATACTCTCTTAAATAAGAGAAAAGAGGATTGAAGAGAGGCTCTTGGAGATGCTCTAAGTAACTTTTTTCAATCATCTCATGTCATTAATCATGTCATTAATATACTCCCTCCGTCACATAATAATTGTCGTTTTAAAAAAGTATATTTGTCTTATATTATATGTCGTTTTACACTTCCAATGCAATATTTAATATTTTTATTCAATATTACCCTCATTAATTTTACATTTCCAATACAAATTTTATTCAATGATTCTTTTTATATACTGAAGTCAAAGGGTAATATAGTCAATTACACATTAACTTAAAACATATTAAATACATTCTTAATTTGTGTGCAAAAACCTTAAACGACGTTTATTATGGGACGAAAGAAGTACAAATTTTCAGACACACTAGGCCACGTGGAAGCAAATTAGCCACAATCCTAAATGCATAACTAAATAAAACTAGAAGATGCAAACTTATCAGAATGAAAAAGGAAAAGAAATGCATGAAATAAAGTGCTCACTTGCCTGAGATAGCAAGGCTGAATGAGAGAGCACCTGAAAGCAAGAAGTTCAAGGACTTGGAATGAAAATTGAGGGACCATTTGCTAAATTTGGTTACATTTGGAGTTGGAGAGATAAGCTGGCAAGAACATGAAGGCGAAGGGATGGGAAGTGATTGTTGTGGAAGGGAGGTAGTAGTTTTGAGAGGGAGAGGTAGAGGGGGAAGTTTGAGAGAAGTCAGCATTGCTTCTGTTTCTGGAACCTTACAACTGAAAGTGAAGTATTTTAAGGATAGGATTTGATTGACTGTCGTTTTCTTACAGGTCCAGGCAGTTGAGGGCTTCTTGTACGTTTGAAGTTGTTTATGTACTAATGGCTACTCAGAACTTTAATCAGTGTGGTAATGGTTATGTTCTGTGACTCGGTCCAGAAGATTTACAATGGTACTAATCTGAAGATATTTCAATTTCTAATTCATGACTAAACCAAAACAGTTTGCATTACAAAAAACTGAAGATTTAGCAATAAAACTTTCGGTTACTAAATACCAAATTTTGTTGCTAAATGTAAATGTTGGTTGCAAAATTTAAACGGAAAAACAGTGGACGCTAATGTAAAATGTATCATCGCCCACATGGATGCTAATGTCGGGGCGTCCATGTGGACAAACTTTTTTTTCATTTAGCGACGACATGATTGTCAAATTTCGCATCAACGTGATTGCTAAATGACCCTGCAAAAATTTCTCATCTCATTGTTCATCTTGGTGCCAATTTTGCAACTATATGGACACTAAATTCAACTTCTACGTTGTCGCTAAATTTTTTCATTCAATGGCCGCTAAATGACGGTATTTTACGTCCAATCTTTTTTGTCGTTAAATCTACAGAATTTTGTAGTGTTCTCTGAATTGCGCTCAGTTCAAATGGGTTTACCTTTGAATCAACAACTTTTTTATCATCACTATAAGAAATCGGTTCGATGACAAAAAAAAAGTTGCAGGCACAAAACGCTGCCATAAACCTTTTGAAGATCCAATGGTACCACAACATATAATACGAAAGGATAATTCAATCTACCAATGAAAGAACTAAAATCATCAGAGGAAACAAACAGTTGGACAGGTACAAGCTAGTACAAACAGGCTCTGTAAGTTCTTGAGCAAAAACAAGCATTATGGATTCAAAACCTAGGGGAAGTAGACAGGCCAGTTGAAATAGTAGGAGTCTCGGTGGTCTCTGTCCATGTATTCATTCCACTACAACGAAAGAAGAACTCAAAATGAGCATCATTTGTTTGACTAACTTAAATTGCAACTATCAGAACTCAGAAGCACAAATGAAGTGAGAAGAAAATTATTATTAACAGAAGTTGTTTAGCTTTACGAATGGAAAGAGAAAGCACCTTGAACTTGTATTTTTCGTTCTTCTTCAGTGCTTTCTTCCAGTGGTACTGCTCAAATAGAAATGCCCTGTCATGCCAACTGCACATTGCAACATGATAACAAAATTAATACAGAAAGGCAGGGATTTTTTATAACATTCAGTAGCAGTAACAATATCGAAGCCCACAGTCTTTCTAGAATCTGAACGAGTAATCGAGACTATAATCAGGCAAGTAAAAATCTTGAAGCCAACACAAAATTATACCATGTATGTTAATTAAGAATAACATTCGATATGCGTTCTTTAATTTATTATGTAAAGGTGACAAACTAAAGATAGCGATCATGTATCATACGGCTGAACTAACATTAATACTATGAAGGTAACAAGCTTGAATAACCTATCAAGTAATTAATGAATCAATATTATGTTCTTTGATTTTTTATGTATAAATATTCACAATAAGAATCTGACAACCACTGCAATCAAACAAAATGTAACGACAAACTAAGACAGTAGGCAAGATTTTTTGCTATATAATACTGTGAAATTACAATCTTGAAGCCAATGCAGATTGTACAGACTAAATTAACATTATGACAAACTCACAACCACCGTAGTCGCAGGAAAATGCAACAACAAAATTAATAAAGAAGGCTTTCTGTGAAACTAACAATTTTGAAGCCAATGCTAATTCTAGAGACTAATTAAACAATCATGAAGATAATCCAACGACAAGTAGCGAAAATGCAAGCTCACGGTTACAAAAGCTCACCAGTTAAGCAATCTTAACAGAAGCAAGGATTTCTTCAGCAAAAAGAAGCTCCTTTTTTGTATTTCATCTATTCATGGTCTAACTTGCCATACTCACGAAACTAAATCAACTTAATAATTAATTTCATCGAGCTAAAAGACAAAATCTTCACTATCCTAACAAAACAAAAGTAGCAATCTTCACCATCAAACATAATCCAATTTTCAAAATTTGAGCTTTTAGTGACATTCCAAACTAAAATTCATCAATTCTTGCTCACCAACAAATCAAATTCACTAAATTTTCAACTAACACCACATTATCACAAATAAAAACAGCTGAAAAATCCAAATTAAACCAGCAAATACAATTCAAAGAAGGAAAAAATAACACAAAAACATACTTCCACTGAGTAGAGAGTTGCCAAATGTAAGGATTGAACCAAGTAGTGACAGAAAAGAAAGCAGAGCCGACCCATATGTTCACAAACCGGTCCGCGTCGGCATGTGGTACTCCTGGGTCTCCTCTATATGCATTTCCGAAGTACTTCTCCATTCTCACAACCACACCAATTCTTATCTTCTCTATCAAAGATTGCAACTTTATTCATAACTACTTAATGGGTTAACCTACTTGGGCCGGGTCTGGCCTAAGAAGCTCATAAACCATGTGTGGTGACTCAACTTTGTAAAATGTAACAGTGAAGATCTTAAAATTGAATTCATAACAATAAAGCCATTAAACTCTTTTTTTTCAAATATAACAATTGTTCTAGTAATAAATTGTGTTAGGGGTGCACATGGTTCGGTTCGGGTCGGTTTTTTCATCAAACCGAGCCGATGAGTTCGGTTTTTCATTTGTGAAATCTATACTTGAACCGTCTTTTGGATAAACCGTTTGGTTCGGTTAACCACCGGATCGGTTTGGTTTGGTTCGGTTTAATCGGTTTTGTTATAAATTCACTAAAATAATTTATTTAAATTTTTCATTTATTAAATCTAACATAACATACTTGTTACAAAGCCACATATATATATTGTATCTAATTAGTTTTGTTTGGCCTTAATAAACAAACAATATATATATATATATATATATATACACACACATATTTCAGGTCGGTTCGGATCAGTTTGGTTTTTCAATTTGCCAAATCGTAACCGAACCGTTCAAATCGGTTTTCTAAATTTCATATCTATATCCATCCATTTAACATCGGTTTTATATATCGGTTCGGTTAAAATCGGTTCGGTCAGTTTTTTCGGTTTGGTTCGGTTTTTTTTCACCCCTAAATTGTGTGGTGTTACTACTGGCGTCTAAATGATTATTTCGGTCGATTTCAGTTAACCGATTATATTAATCGGTAATCAAAGTCTTGAAAAAGAATTAATTGAATTGATCAAAATTTTTATTTTAGTCAAACCAAATTAGTCATTTTTTTCGGTCAATTCAATTGGGTTAAAAGATAAATTAAATTTCTGTACACTAAAAATATTTTACATGATGAAGTATAATAATTATTATATATAAAATATTCCACTAAACTGACTGATAAGTTGAACTCTATAGTATTAACTGAACTGATGAAATTTCAAAATTCAACGAATCAAATCGAATTTTTTCATTCAATTAACAGTCGGTTCGATCGATTGACTAAATTTTAGACACTCTTAGTTGCTACTCTATGTAAGGAATATGTCAATTCGAATTTTATTGCCTTTGTTGGGCTAATTTCGTGATTTTATGGTAACAATGTAATATATTAGTTTGTATGAAGTTATTATAGTAAAATATTTATTTTTACATTTAAAAAAATTGACATGTATAAAATTTAATTGTCGAATTCTCAACATTAAATTCTACATAAGCTAGAATCTGAAATTTAGCAAATTAGATTATGATATTAATACTCATGTTAAAGATTTTTATTTATATTTAAAAAAGATACTGGAATTTATCTTAATATTTTAAATCGTAAAAGTTAAATATATAATGTTACTAGATGATTAATTTGTCGACTAATTTGTATTTTTTTATTTTATGATATCTTGAATGACTATTAGTACATGTTTTTTAATCGAAATGAATAAAGTGAATTTCTCATATTTTTAAAAGTTAATTACTATTTTAATGAAATTAACTTCAACAACCTTATTTTTACTTTTTACAAATGTTAGGGACCACATTTGAAATTGACCTAAAGAACCTAGCGAGTAGTACATGATTCTTTTAAATTATACTCGAGCGAGTAGGGTTGTAAGCGTGTATTTTAATGATTCTCAAAGCTCTATAAATGAAACCAACACATTGGTTCATAGATTCACGTCTTGTACTTCTTCTTTCTTCGATCACCCTCAAATTCCTTATTGGGTTTTTTCAATCCTTCGTTTTCCCTCCAATTTTCCATTTCACTTCTCTCTTCAAAACCCTCAATCTCAATTTCTCTCTATCTCTCTCTCCAGGGTTTAATATCTTAGAAACACAGAGTTCTCGTTTGTCTCAAATTTCTTCAATGCCCATTTCGTAATTTTCATGCTTTCTCATTTCTTTGGTATAATTTATCGGTTTTGGTTTCTGGGTATTTCCTGAAAGTGCTAAAGTTTGTTACTTTTAGTTAGCTTTCGTGGCATACATTAAACTACTAGCTTAGGGTTTTGTGCGTTTAGGTTTTCAGTTAATTTTTTTAAGAAAGATTTGAGAAGAGAAGAAAAGGTTTGTTTTTATGAGTAATGAGTTGAATTGTGTAGATTTCCGTGAATAGTTGTGATTTTTCGTTCCTTCTTTGAGAAAGAATTGAATAGAGAGAAAAAAGTGGGTTTGTTTTTGGATGATTAATCCTTGATTTAAGAAAGATTTGAAGAAAAGAAAAAAAATGTTTTTTGGATGATTAATGGGTTGAATTTTGTAGGAATAGGTAAAAGTATTGATATTTTGACATGAGGGTTGAAATATGAGCAATGGAGGGGAAGAGACTAGAGAAGGGAGACGTAAAGCTGATGAATTTGCTCGTGCTGTTTCAAAAATGGCTGTGGCTCAAATATGTGAAGGCTTGGGGTTTCACGGTTGCAAAGACTCAGCATTGGATGCATTGACAGAAATCGCCATTAGGTACTTGTGTGATCTTGGCAAAACGGCGAGTTTCAATGCCAATTTGTCAGGTAGAACTCAATGTAATGTCTTCGATATAGTTAGGAGTTTTGAGGATGTAGGTGGTTCACAAGGCTTTTTAGGTGCTTCTGATCCAACTGGTTGTCTTGTTAGGTCTGGTACTGTTAAAGAACTCATTGATTTTGTTTTTACTAGTGAGGAAATTCCGTTTGCACAGCCCGTCCCTAGTTTTCCAATTGTTAGAGAAAAAAAGTTGATTCCTAGTTTTGAGAGTATGAATGAAACCCCACCTGGGAGGCATATACCCAACTGGTTACCTGCATTTCCGGATCCACATACATATTTGCACACTCCAATGTGGAATGAGAGAGTTCCAGATCCTCGTGCTGAAAAGATTGAGCAAGCGAGACAGAGGAGAAAGGCAGAAAGGGCTTTATTGAGTTTGCAGCAGAGGTTGATGAGCAATGGCTTTGCAGGGCCTTCATCTTCGAGACCTAGTAGTAGTAGTGGTGGGAAGGAATTAGGAGTAGTAGTTAAAAGCAATCCACATCTTGCCGCACCATTGGAGGCTGGAGAGAAGGATGTTTCTGCTGTTGCTTTTCCACATAAGCTAAGCAATTGTGTTTCCGTGATGGATGCATTTGCACCGGTTATTAATGCTGCAAAGGATAGTGGGCTTAATGATGTTGGAGATATTGAGAGCAATTTACTCCCGGAGAAGAGACCTGTAGTGAATTTCAGTATCAAAGCTAGAAAGAAGTTGTTAGGTGAACATCTAGATGTTAGTCTATCAAAGAAGGGTGGAGAAAGATCGGGCCATTGGTTTGGGCGAGATGATGAGAGGGACGATAAGAAGAGAAGAGCAGAGTATATACTTAGACAATCTATGGAAAACCCACAAGAGCTCAATCAGTTGTAAAGTTTAGTGCATTGACTGACTGGCTTAGTTCAGATTTTGTTGTAGCAATGGGCTATGGGGACTCTTGATCATCTTGTGGAATAGTTGTGTTTCATGCTTACAAGATAATGATTTGAGTCCTTCATCACCCTGCTCTAACTTTTTGTCTCCGCCTCTGGAGGTATGCGAGTGCTTGAGCTTTCGATTATGTTGTCTCCGCTCTCAACTGATTCTTTGATGATGGAGTTTGTGCTTCTCTTTGCAATTTTTTAATGTTGGATTCCTACTAACTTTTAGTAAAGAATTAGCTATTGGCTCAATGTTTATTATATTCCTTTTTTCAGGAGATTCTTTAACAATTGTGAAATATTTCATTTGGGATGTTCTGCTGTTTAAACCATTAATTGAATTTTGAATCTTGATGTATTTGATTAAATTTCACATTTACAAGAGAAGGAAGAAAAGTTGTTATTTATATCACAGGTAACGGCTTCTTTCACTCGAGTATTGGAAATCGTGACGACGTGATTTGTCTGCAGAACTCTCATATTTTTACTTGCATCATTTTATGCTCCTGTTCTTCATTCATATTTTGTGAATTCTGAGAAGTGCCTGATTACAGGCTTGTCAGGTTAACTCCTCTTGTATCCTGATAGTGTTTGTCTTTAGTAAAGTGATTTTGATCATTTTCCCGAATGTTGCTTGAGCTTGTCTGCTTGATTCATGCTATGCATTTGATGGTTCATGTTTTAGTCTGCATTTGAATCTAGTTATCGTACTGTGTGGTTTCTACTTTTCCTCACTGTTCCTGATAATGTTCATAGAAGTTTTGCCTCGATCACTGAAAATGATGGCAGTTTATAGCCAAAATTATCTCATTGATTTGTTAGGTCTATGGTATTAGACAGATGATGGTGAATGCAATTACTCTGTGAATGAAACGAACATCTTGCTGGAGTGAAATATTACTTTATGAGCGGACTTTGGAATTGATGTGTTAGGCCTATAGTATTTCCATTTGTCTTCACAGTTGGAAGCTTTGTTCTGTCTTTCCAGCACAGATTCATCAGTTTCTAGCACAGATTCATCAGTTTCTGAGTAAGATTCAACAGTTTTCTAATCCAATTCCAATGTTACAGCTTGATGTTGGCAATTAATGGCAAGTTTCACGAACATGATTTTGCCATATAGCCTGTATATTGTGACAAGTACATGACTTGATACTAGTACAAAACATATCAGCATTGATTAAATCAATATATAAACAGCCGATAAAGTGGAAGTATTTGTAAACTGGTTTTACAAAACTAACAGGAAAAGAGGCTTAAACATGAACCCAAAAGTTTGAATTAGAGGAAGCATTATCCTAGACAACTTGAAGTAGCTTACGAGGAGGTTCCAAAATACTGCTTTTTCATTCAGTTCTTGAACCTACAGATAATTGATTTTCTTCTTCAATCTGGCTAAAAAACAATGGTCCATCCATCTGATCTTTTAGGGCTAATGTTTCAGCTTAAGATCACTCTCCAAAGGAAACAATTTGCCGCGATGGTTAAATATCATGAAGTCCAGGTTTGCTGGTAGAGCCACAACTCTGCAATCAACAACAGAATTCTCAAATTTCAGTAACACAAGAGCAAATTTCAGTAACTTTAACAAGGACACAGCTAATCTTTCAGCTATAACTTGGTATCGTTTGATCAAGACTTCAGTAACACACGAGCAAAGTTCTAGCGTATGCACGCTAATAATGAATTTAGGTCAAGTGAAAATGAATAATATTCAGAAATAGGAAAGAGAATTAAAGTATAGCTTGATGCCAACTTCAGTTATGGCCTTTAACATCTCACGTTGCTTAGAAATCAATTTAGAAACAATTTGACCTGTGTACATAGAGCAGGCAAACAACAGTTGAATCCTTATTCCTTATTGCTCTGATTTTCATCTAAAAGCCATTCACGACTTCATCTAGAATCAATTTACAACCAGTTGAATCTCGAGCTAAACTCGTCTAGATGATTACGAAAACAAGAATACAACAGAGCTACATTCAGTACCAACGACAGAATGATTACAGAAACCAAATCAACAACAAGATTTAGCGCGATCTATAAGCCACAATCAACGGTAAGCATTAAAACTATCGTATCCGGCTTGAGATACATCAGTACAAGCACGAGTTTCAGCTCAACGCATTTACTAGCAAAACAGAACTTCAAACCAGATCTAAATCACCATAACATGAACAAGCCAATTATCAATTCATTCAAGCAATACACTTTTAAAAAATGTACAAAAGCAATCACCTGTTCTCATCAGAATGTGGATGAATAGAGAGGAACTTCCCAGGAGCAGTTAAACCCGCCCACATACGCAACACCAATCCTGCAAGCAACTCAGCTACCACCTAGATCCCCATCAAAGAAATTGAAGCTTTATCACAAATTTCATCAAAAAAATCATTTCAAATTTAGAACTCAACTTCAGTAAGCTGCAAGGACTTGCAACTTCAAACCATCACCAATTTCACAAAAAAAAAAAATCAAATGCAACTTCTCTAAATTAAAACAGATGGGAACTTCATCACATATCTCACAAAGAGAAAAAGAACAATCGAACTTTAAAACTAACATGGATTGCAACTTCAGGATATATTCCATTAACAAAAAATCAATTCAACATCAATAAACTAAAAAAATTGAAACTTTATCACAAACTTCATATAAACAAATTTTGCAACTTTGTAACAAATTTCACATAAAAAAGCTAACACAACCTCAATCAAACAAATAACGACAAAAAAAAATAAAACTGACATTCATTGGCGGTCCTGAAAACTCCTCTTCCATGATTTTCAACAACCCCCTATCTGAAATTCACCACAAAAAACAAAAATTAGCATAAACAAATAAAATTGAAATTAAAGACCGAACCTTTTAAAAAATGGATTACATTGAATAGTTGAGTAAGCTGCGTGAGCTAAAATTAGAACTCCTAACACTCCAACTGTAAACCCTAATCCCATTTTTCGGAATTAATTGAGTTCAGATCAGTTTGGTTTGGTTTCAGTGGAGATGTCAAAGTGAGTAGCGATTTTTTTTCTTTTTTTTTTTATTCAGTGATTTTCAACTTATAACGCTCTATTGGGGGATTTTTAGGGGCACTTATTGAGGCAACAACTCTGAGTCGTTCGATTCTGTGAAAATAAATCTGAGCCTTTAATTTATTCAGTAAAAACAGTTTTAATTTTACGTAATCTGTACATTTTCAGTTAAACGAAGAAGGAAAATTTACCTAGGTTCGTGCATTGAAATGGAAACATATTCTCCTTTTGGTGTGACGCATGCATGGATTGCATGGATTACTGGTCGGACCCTACAGTTTTATTTTAAAATAGTCGGCTTGGTTTAATTTTTCAACTAAAAAACGAACGGTCACTTCACGATTCATGGTTCTTAAAGGCCAGAAAATAAATTAAAACCGGAGTATGAACTAACAAAATCCGACAGTTTAATTTCAATTTCAGTTCATTTTTTCTAATTATAGTTGTAAACTGTAGATTGAGTGCTTCGATTCTCTTTTTACTCACATGGCTTTGTTTCCATTGAAAAC
>CANYCX010695525.1:0-10530 GCA_948193385.1 Breynia disticha f. nivosa
GTAATAGAAAGTGTTGACCAAAATCCTAAGTGAGCAACTTAGGTAGTAGAGTAGGTGTTTGATCCGAACCACTCTATATCTTGTGTCGTTTATTTTTATTTTCTGCAAAAATTCTCAAACCTTATTAGCTCTATTCAACCCCCCCTTCTAGAGCTAATCTTATTCCTACAGGATTGATGGCTCTGAACCGTGGATAATGAACTAATGACTATTTAATTAGATAATGTAGGATGAATTCCTTAATTTATATGTTTAAATCACCTAACACACTTTATCAACGAGTACTTAAGCATTAACTATTTGGTAAGTGTGTTGTAGGTGTACATATTTTTAATTATTACACAAAGACAAATCAAACTAATTTTCTTGTATAGTCTTATTATTTGTATATAGTCTAAAAATATGAAATTTCTATCTAGAACTATAATTTACAATTATTTCATGTAACTTGTATAGAACTCAAAATAAAGTACACTATTTGAGAAACAGGTTGGACAAACCATATAGTTAATCATGCAATATTTATGACATGTCAATTGAAGTACACACTTAGATATATGTGTATGTGTTCAATTGTACACAATTAGATACATGGTTTAAAGAAGTCGTTTAGTAAATCAGGTAATATCTTAAAAAGGCACATCGTGTAATGTCAAAAAAGTAGTAAAATGAATGATTTCAAATGATTTCAATGACTATAATGAATACATGTGGTTACTGAATTTTTTTTGTGATTTATCGACCACATGCATGATCGCTAATTTGCAATCACATTTTTTTATTGCTAAACTCGTATATTCTTGTACTGATTAACAGATTATTTTATCAAACATTTAAGCAAATGATATATAGAAATGATAAAATATGTCATATAATTTTATTTCTAAAATAAAAGATCCATATACAATGTATTAGGGCTAGAGCATACATTAACAACTTGGTGCACCTGTTAAATGATTTTCAATAAAATATTACAAGCATAAATTATTGCGCTTTCATGAGATCATATCAAAAGTAGATATTGAATAAAAATGAGGCTAGGGAGAAGTCACACTATTGTATAAAAAATGAATAACTTGTTAATAGCTAGACAATAACTTTGTCAAAATTATAGTAGTTGATTAGTTCATAACCCGCTACAAACTGTTTATTATCCTCATGAATGATTCGAAAGAGCTCACAAGTGAAAAAAAAAGAGATTCATCATGTGTAAGTCAGACATATTAGAATTAGTGGGTCCGTTAATGACGAGTTAAGTGGACTTAGACAAAAATAGAGATGTGAGACCTAATTTTACATTGTAGAGTGTAAGTTTTAACAGAGAAAAAACTAAGTGTTTTTCTCACATGGATCGTTCATGGAGATTGTAGAGATGCAACAGAACGGGTTGCATGCATTAATCGCTTTCTCACCACGAGAGTTATAGTTGGAGGCAGCCAGCAACAATGTTGTCTTTGAAGTATTTCCAGTATTCCACTGCGCTAACCAAGTTAGTATTCAGATTACGTGATTTATATTATGTATTGTTGTTTATCGCACTGTGTTGAGATACACCTTTATTGGTATTAGAGCCCAAAGTTGTTTAGATATGAAAACTTCGTTCTTTTCTTAAATAAGCGTTGTAGTCTATGTCCTTTAGCCTCCCGTAGGTTACTATAAAATTTATACTGCTTTTGAGAACCTTATCGAAAACAGAAAAAATTTTGTTCAAATTTTTTCATGTTGAAATCACTATTAGATTCAAAAGGCCTAAAAACCATTAAGTTTTAGTATTAGTAATCATGAAAGGTTGGGAAGGTGGTGAACAAAGACGAAAAGTGGCAAAACAGACTTTTTGTGAGACTAATTTTCTAAACCCTTAATTTCATATAATTTATAAATCAATCAAATAAGAAGGAAAGATAAACATAGCACATAGCATACTTCATATCATCATCAACATCAAAGCTAATACACATAGTAATCATAGCACATAAGTCATTTAAGACACAATTTTGCTACCATACTAACTTATTTGCATCATTACCAAGTATGAATTAACCATACAGATGTAAGACATACAATGGTAAGTGTAAACGACACTTACCTCGACAATTATGTGAAGTCTTATTCGTGACTTAACTTTGATCCAAAGTTCGTACAGTTTTTCCTATACGAAATCATCACATAAAGGCTGTTATTAACTCATTTCATGACTATAAAACTCAATTTACAGCCTTAGAACTAAATTCTCAAATTTCCTTAGTGATTTCCAAAACACCAAAACCTCATAATCTTGCTCTAACCACAATTAAAGCATTATAGATCATCATCATAAGTTTACTGAACTCAATTTCAGTTAACTACATTAATTAACAGGTTAACTCAGTTCCTAAACATCAATTCAAGAATTCACAGCAACCATCAACAACACATATCTTCATTCCAAACAAGCTTACAAGCTTACCTTAATGATTTGCTCCAGTTTTTAGCAGAGAATGATGTTTCTTCTTTGCTTCCACTCACTCCAGACGTTTTATAGGGTGGTGTTTTCTCTCGTTTCTTTTATTGTAGTCATGCTCTGTTCAATAAAGCAGTAAAGGAGTCAGTGCTAATTTAAAATTGCCTAGCTAACATGACCTATAACATGAGTCGTGCTCGTGGTCGTGCCATGCTTTTTTAGTACAAGTTCCAATCAGGTTGTGCACGAGATCATGGTGATCAATTTCTAGAATGATAAGCACGCCCTCCAGCGTGGTCGTACTCGTGCCTGTGCCCGTGCTCATCCACTGTTTTCTGCATTTTTTCGATTTCTTTCTGATTCGATTCTATTTTAATCTATTTTCCATATAGATTAATTCTATCAATTTTCAGGGCATTACAACTTCCCCCTTAAGAAATTTCGTCCCCAAAATTTGAATCGAGTGAAATCACTACTAACTCCAATTTATAGTTTAAGTATACTTTAAGTATAGTTTATGTTTATGATTGCCATAAACTTAAAATCACCAACTAACAACCATTTGCAGCAAGAAAAACTAACCTTATCTCAGGAAGCCTTTGACTTTGACTCTCGAAATAGATATGGATACTGCTATAACATATCATTCTCGACCTCCTAGGTAGCTTCCTTAAGTAAATGGAAACTCCATTTCACTAGTACCATAGTAATCTCTTGGTTTCATAACTATCACATCTGTCTATCCAAAATCTCAATTAGTTCCTCCTCATAAGATAAGTCCTTTAATATCTCTAACTCTAAAGTCCTCAGCACATGACTAGGATCAGATTGGTACCATCTCAACATAGATACGTGAAAACATCATGAAGTTAGGCCAACTCTCCTGGTAACCATAATCGGTTGGCAAGTGGTCCCACTCTCTCGATAATCTCATATGGTCCGATATACCTAGGACTCAACTTACCTCGTCGCCCGAATCTAATAACACCTCTCTATGTCAAAACTCGTAAAAACACACTCTCTCTAACATCATACTCTATCTCCCAATGATGTCTATTGAAATAACTATTCTGACGATCTTGAGCCGCTTGTATACATCTTTTTCACAACATTCACTTTTTCGAGAGTTTGTTGAACCAACTTTGGTCCCTCAATCTATCGCAATCTCTCAACATCCTAGTACGCTAGACTCTAGCACTGTCTCTCTTATAAAGCCTTATATGGTGCCATACTAATACTAGAATGATAAATATTATTGTACACAAATTTAATCAAAGGAAAATGATCGTCCTAATTACCTCCAAACTCCAAAACACAAGATAACATCATATCCTTGACTATCTAAATCATCCTCTCAGACTACCCATCAGTCTGTGGACGAAAAACTGTACTAAACATCAATCTAGTACCCATTGCATCATGTAAATTCCACCACAATATTGATGTAAACCTACGATCACGATCAGACATAATCGATGTCAAAAAAATCATGTAATATAACGATCTCAACCACATATAAACTAGCCAGCTTATCCAAAGTATCATCCTGTCGGACAGCTAAGAAATGTGTCGATATTGTCAGTCTATCAACTATCACCCAAACAAAATCGTGACGTCTAAACGTCCCCTATAAGCCCACAATAATATCCATGGTGATCTTCTCCCATTTCCATTCTGGAATCTCTAATGGTCTCAACTTTTTGGCTAGAGCTTAATGTTCTGCCTTGATCTGCTCACAAGGTAGACATTTGGCTACGAATTTTGCTATCTCCTTTTTCATGTTCACCCACCAATATTTCTCCCGCATATCCTGATACATTTTAGTATTACTAGGATGTACCAAATAAGGCGAAAAATGTCCTTTAACCATTAAATCATTTTTCAACTGAGCTATATTAGGAACGAACAATCGCTCTTTATAATACAACACTCTATCATCCAATAGGTGAGAAGTAGTTACCTTTCCCTTCTCAACCTTCTTCTTGATTTGAATCAAATAATCATCTTCTTTCTGACACTCAGCAATCAACTCTCACATATGAGGTCTAACTCGTATATTCGTTAACATCTAATCCTCAACCAAATACAACTGCACTCGAAGCTCTCGTAAAGCAAACAATGACTCTGCTCTTTAATTAATAGAATCAGTATACTCCATTTGTTTTTGGCTCAAAGCATCGGTGACTACATTCGTCTTTCCCAGATGATACTCAATAGTGTAGTCATAAACTTTCAACAACTCAATCCAACATCTTTGCCTTGGGTTTAGCTCTCATTGGGTCGTAATGTACTTGAGACTTTTATGATCAGTAAAGATCTAAAACGTCTCACTGTATAAGTAATACCGCTAAAAGCATGAATGATCGTAACTAACTCTAAATCATGAGTAGGACAGTTAGCCTCGTGCGGCCTCAACTGTCGTAAGGTATCAACAATAACTCTGCTATTCTGCATACGAACCTCGCCAAATCTGCTCCAAACACATCTGTATAAACCATAAATCTGCCTCCCAAAGTAGGTAACATTAGAACTGGAGCTTTGACTAACCTCTTCTTCTGCACGTAGAAACTCTCCTCCATTTATCATTCCAAAGAAACAGAGCATTCTTTTTTAGCAAAGATGTCATAGGTCTAGGTATCCTAAAAAAGTCCTTGATAAACCTCTGATAGTAACCCGCCATACCAAAGAAACTCTGTACCTCAGTTATATTTTTAGGAGCTTTCCACTCCTTAACTGCTTTAATCTTACTAGGATCAGGTTTAACTCCCTATACTAAAATCACATGTTTTAGAAAGACTACCTCTGCCATCTAGAACTCACATTTATTGAATTTAGCATATAACTCTTTTGTTTTTAGTAACTCCAACACAATTCTAAGATGTCTCTCGTGTTCTTCCCTGTCTTTGGAATACACCAACACCTCATCAATGAACACTACCATAAACTGATCTAAATACATCTAAAATAGCTTATTCAGCAATCCCATAAAACCTACTGGCACAATAGTTAACCCGAATGGCATCACTGAAAACTCAAAGTGACCATATCGAGTCCTAAATTCCTTCTTCGATATTAAAATCTCCTTTACTCTCAGCTGCCAATACACTGATTGCAGATCAATTTTAGAGAACGCTGTAGCTCATCGTAGCTGATCAATCAAGTCATCTATCCGTGGTAACAGATACTTGTTCTTTACTGTCACCTTGTTCAACTAACGATAGTTGATACACAATCGAATACTACTGTCTTTCTGTTGAACAAATAGCATTGGTGTGCCTCAAGGTGATACGCTAGGTTGTATAAAATATTTTTCTAATAGCTCCTCTAGCTGTCTTTTCAACTCCTACAGCTCTACAACTTCCATCTTGTAAGGTGCTATCAATACTAGTATTGCTCCCAGTACAGTCTCAATCCTGAAATTAGCCTCTTGCTGAGGTTGTAATCCCGATAACTCATTAGGAAATACCTTAGGATACTCTTGTACAATCTTCACATCTTTTAACTCTAACTTTGGTTGATTCAGATCATTCACATAAGCTAAGTAAGCTTCGCATCCATCTCTCAATACTTTAGCAGTTGTCACCGCTGAAATCATACGAGAAAGTATCATCTTTTGTTCGCCAACTAGCAACACCTTTCGCTCACCCTCAACCTCGACCACTACCTCTTTTGCATAGTAGTCAACCGTAGCTCTATTCTGAATAGCAAATCCATCCCTAGGATGATCCCAAAATCAACCATCCTTAGAACTATCAAATCAGCCAAATATGTCAACTCGCCTATTTTCAGCTCGCAATGCCTCAACATGTCTCACCAGCACCGTACCTCTTGGTGGATAGAAGCAACGACTATATATCCCAGACGCTCTATGTTATCTCCTATCTGCTCTATCACATACACACTCATAAGAGAACAAGTGGAACCTAGATCAATCAATACTAGGGTATCAAATGTAAAAATGGAAATCATACTAGTTAGATTCTCTGTCGCCTCATCTCTAATTATCGCAAAAACTCAGCCCTGTGGTGTTGCCCCTAATTGTACGGATGATCCTCCTGCTTTGCCTCTAGAGGCTGCTCCTCCCATGGAGTTAGAACCTATACCTCATCCACCTCTACCTTAGCTACTTCCAATAAATGCAGTAGCTTTGTTGTCACCCACACTAGTTTGCCTGGAGACACCTCTTCCCTGAGGCTCTCTCCTCTCTAGACAGTCCCTGCTCAAATTTCCTGACTGACGACAAGTGCAACAAAGACGAGTGTCTTCACCAGTATAAGTTCCTGTATCTCGTCTCAGAAAAATATGAGGCCTGGTGGAATAACTCCTCCCATTTTTTGCTCCTCCCTTGGACTGTCTACTACCACTTCTGGCTGTGCCACAAGATGGTCTAGAATATGTCTTCTTATGTCCACCAGCTGAACTAGAGCCACAAGAAACTTTCTGTCTTTTGCCATCTCGCTTGCCCTCCTTGGCTAGCAACTCCTCTGCCCTGATGGTAGTCTTAAGCAAACTCTCATAAGTGGGTGGTTTCATCGCAATTCTAGTATGAATATTGAACCTCAGTCCCCACCCAAACCTATCTCTCCTCTTCTGATCCGTAACAACATCCTCCAATACATATCGAGACAATCTGGTAAACTCATCTTAAAACTCAGGCATTATCCTCTCTTTCTACTTCAACTCGAGAAATTCTATCATCTTCTTCATCTGATACAATGGAGGAGTGTACTTATCAGCAAATGTTTTAGGAAAATAATCCCAAGTCAATGTTGGAAGATCATTCTGACTATTCAGAACTAACTCCCACCTGTTCTAAGCATCTTTCTCAAGTAGAGAGCTAGTATATCTCAATTTTTGCTCAGCTGTACAACTCATATATAACGCCCCATAATTTATTGAGAATCTATTTTATGGAACGATGAATGAAAATAAGATTTTTCTTATTAAAATGATGAAAAATAAATGATTAAATCTAGTTATATGGAGGTTGATTGAAGGTCTATATAAGGGGTATATGAAATAACCAAGAAAAAGGGAGAATACTAAAAAATCAGTAAAGAATAAGTTGTGGCAGTGAAGTACGTGCAGTGTCTACGACCACGCATAGTCGACTGTTCGGCACGCATACTGTACTGAATTTGGAAAAAAATATATAAGTTTCATCGATCGAACGGTAAGAACATTCAGAAAACATATACAAAGGTCCAGGGAAGAGATAGTGAGAGATAGATGACAGAAGAGTGAGAGAAGGTGACAAAATAGAGATTTTGACACTAGAACAAATTAAATTACTCAAATCAATCATATTTTTGAGTAGGAAATCTCATAAGATAATAAAAAATCGATAACTTTTCTAAGCTTATATATGTATATATAATTGGCTTAGGATGTTGGAAGATTGCTGTGAATTGAGGATTGCTAGAATTAGATGAATCAAATTGAGAATAAGACAAATTGGTTGATTTAGAGTTGATTTTATCTATTCTAGTTAGTTGAACATAACCTTATGATTTTAATTCAAAGTGAAGGAATGCTACAACGCTTTAATTGGAATTCTTGCTTGTTGATAATGGAAATAAGAATTTGAATTCTTGATTTCAATATTGCCTTGATGATTCATATTAGATGTTAATGATATTGTTATGTTTTTGACTATATGTCCTAGTTGACATATGATTGACATATATGCCTTAGTTGACATATGGATGTTTTCCTAGTTGATTACTAAAAGAATGTGATTGTTTTACATTGATATATGATTGAAATATGGTTGATATGTTGTTGATAGTTTATACCAGTGTGGCATGTTTTTATATGATATGTACTCTATGTGAGTAATGCTATGTGCTATTGATACTAATGCCATTCATTCATTCACATGTTGCACAAGCATTTGTTTGACACAATTCCTATGTCGATCAGGACTTGCTGTGTGCTGTCCATATTTACGAGTTATATGCTCAGAGATGTGTGCTAGGGCTATATGCCTAACCTCTTCTGTGTGGTATAGAGGTATCTTCTCTTGTGCGGAATAGAGGACAAAAACCTAGGCTCATTTTGTGTGGATTTGCAATAGCATTGACATTGCATGCATTTGCATTCATATAATGCTATGAGATCTATGTAATCTAGATTACTGTGTGCTTAAGTACATGAGCTCCTGTGTGGACTATAGATATTTGTGTGATATAGAACCTGTATGGTTTATGATTGCTGTGTGCTATCCTGTGTGGATATTGATCTGTGTGATCTTAATGCTGCTCTATGCTATATTGATATTCTAAATGAACAAATTACTATGTGTATGAGATGGAATTGATATGTAGATAGCTTTATGATAGATACTTTGTGCTTTACATATCAATATTAGATTCTAATGTTGTGTGTTGATATAGATGTAATTAACCTGTGTGGTTAGAAATTCTACCTGAATTCATTGGATACAGTGTTGTTGGCACAATCTGATGACATAGGAAGAAAGAAGATAGACACTTCCTTGTCTTGATTTACATTTTTCCCCTACACATCATTTTGCCTAAATGAAGCTAAGATTACTTACTGAGTATATTGAATACTCACCCCTGTGTGTTTGTTTAAATGATGTGCTGTGAGACTCAATTTTTGAAAACTCTTTTCGCTAATTAAACAATATAATAAAAGAAATGATTATAAAATCAAATCTAAAATAGAGGAGAGACAAAAATATAATGCTCATATTATAAAAACACTCGGCCCAAAACTAAATATCGTTTAATTTTTACAGCAGAAACGAAAATAAGTTTGGAAACATTTCAAAATCAGAATATGAACATTTACAAATATGAACAAACATGTGCAAAACTGAAAAGTGGAAGCAATCAAAATATAGAGCTCGACCTCAGACAGTATCTCTTTGATGTAAGATCACCACAGCTCTGATCCAGTCGCAGCTATCTGCATCCTACGCATCATTTAGACAACACAAACAAAGGGTGAGTATTTCTCAATACTTAGTAAGCATGCTATGCAACAATAGATTCCTATCTTTTCATTTTAAATGAGCGCAGGGAAAATTAGTATCACAGAACAAGATCTGATCTTTCTCTATCACAACCATACTATACAATGAAATAGACTCAATCATCTAAGTAAAGAAACATATCATCTAATTTATAATATCGCTCACACTAAATAATTCACCAAAACATATCAAAACACCATTCATATATCTCAACAACACATAACGCACAATATCGAACAATGAAGCATTCTTAATTTTATATCACAATATCACATAACTTATATTTAATCACTCCAACATTCATATTTCAGAAAGCAATATGTTAAATATGAATGTGAATCAAATGTGTGCATATGAATGTCAATGCAATCACATGCGATATGCCTAGGGCTATTGCTCTCTTTTATTTTTTTCTTTTCTTTTCACTTTTCCTTCGGTCCCAGACCGACATCGTACCCACTACGGCATCGAGCCCAGCTCAGAATATCATTGGTCCCAGACTGGCATCGAGATCTCCCTCAGAATAATCCTTAGGCCCAGTCTGGATATCATTATCAATCCGTGTCACACAAATGATTCAACACTACGAATGATCAATGCATTCATATCTCATAATCTTAATCTCATACGTATGCTCAATCGATCAGGTCAAATAAGCAATAACATGCTTAATGTATCAACAAGATATCAACATATCAAATGAGCATACTAATCACTATCAAGGCATGAACAGAAAATCAAGCCATATCCCAATCTCATATAATGTATGCTCAATAAGCAACACATACTTTTCAACATCAACATAAATCTCATCATATGTTAACTATATATCAACATATTATCAAATAAGGCACAAAGCCAAATGAGCATACCAAATCAATTCACTTTAGATCGTAAAAGATCATAATAACAATATGAATTATTCATTTATCATCACTTACCATAAGTGAACCAAACGTTCATCATATAACTAAGCGAAGCAAACACATGTTTACTCATAATTAACTTAAAATCATCCATTTGACCATTAAGGTATATAACCTTAAACATACCATTTTCAATTCGATTTATCTATATCGAGCAATCTCAA
>CANYCX010695549.1:0-18294 GCA_948193385.1 Breynia disticha f. nivosa
TTCTGTCCTCTTCTTTCCTTTTCTTTAATCGAGTCTCGATCGAGGTGCAACATGCCTCGATCGAGACTTGTGTTCTGTCCACACCAATTCCAATTCCACCGAAATGCCTAGTTTCACGATTTTTCGACAAATTATAGAGAATTTCCCGCATTTGCAAGCATACCTAGATATCAACATAAACATAAGAAAACTCTAACATTTATGCAATTTATCTATCAAAATATAACAAAAACATGCTATGATATGAGTCGAATAGATGTGTACAATTAGCCGTATCAGTCGTACAGATCCTCTTGTACGAAAATAACCATATATGATTCATGACTAACCAATTCAAGTATTGATTCTAGCTTTAGAACCATTAAAACATCCTTTGGATTTCATAAATCAACTATATGTCAACATTTCCAACAATTCCTTCCTAAATCCATCTTCCTCAATTTCATCTCTAAATCATTCATAACAACTTCCTAACTTAGTCACAATAATTCTAGCAACTTTTCAATTCAATACATAGGCATTTAACACAATTCCAGTTTAATATCAACCATTTGTCAACCAAACATAAACCTTAGGTTTATGCCCTTTTTCCATCAATTTTCCACATAAACTCAACCTAACCAATCTCTAAACTAATTTCCAACCTTCCTAATATCATAATCAATTCATATTCATTAATTCCAGCAAGAAACTCATCCTAAACTAACCATAAACTCAGCAAACCAACCAACCATCAACCTTATGTAAACCCTTTTTACAACTTACCTTAACTTGAATTCAAGCAAAAGATTACTCTTCCTCCTTCGAAAATCAATCCTTGATGCTTCCTTAGGCCTCTGATGATTTTCTCAACTATGCTCTGCAGAGTCTTCAGTTTAGAGGTATAAAATGAACCTTTTCCGTTTAATCGATCGAAATCTTATATTTTTTTTCCATCTGACCAGGATCCACGCGTGGTGGCAAGTGCACTATGCGTGGTCGGAACGACTGCGCATATTTCCTTGTCCACTGCGCGTACGTCCTAATTTCAGATTTCACCGATTTTCTTTGATCGTTTCGTGTCAACCTTCGATCAACCTTTGATATACCTTTGTATATTAACTTTTAAACACATATTTATTGTCATTTCACGACGAAAAATATCCAGAATGTTACATTTTTTTTTATCAAATATCATTATTTATGATGTAACATCCTGAAAATTATAGAATTAATCTATTTAGAAAATAGATTAAAAACATAATGGAATCGGACAAGAACCATAAAAATGCAGAAAACAAAAGTGAACACAGGTTGAGAACGACCTCGTGATCATGTCGGTTGAACAGAACGACATAGTGCTCATACCTGAGAAAGAGCACGACCTCGTGCTGAAGGCGTGCACATGTTTCTTGAAATTTATTCAACATGATATTGTGCACGATCAAAGTGGAACTCGTATTAGAAAAACACGGCACGACTTGGAGCACGACCCGTGCCCATGTTCGTGTCGACTGGATATTTTAGAGCATAAAGGATTGCTTACTGTTTGATTGCCAAAACATAGCAAAATTGAGAAGGAACTTGAAGAAATAGCCTAGCACAGCTGGAGGAAGGAATAAATCCAGAAGAAACACAAATTGTTGCTAAAATTTAGAGATACACATAGTAAGGTAAGTGTGAACCCCATTTTCAGTAAATTCATTTTTCGTTAAATCTTAAATTTCGCACCCATTTTTTTTCTTTTTAAAACAACAAAACGAATCAAATCAAAGGATATATATATAAGAATCAAAGAGTGGCATACATGCATTTTCTTTAAACCGGCCAAATACAAATAAAGTGTAACGTATGCGGAACCCATGGTTTTCGGTTTAAAACAATGCAAGTGCCAATGAGCATATACGATCCTGTGTATGGCTATACAAAATGCAAAAGTGTAAGTATCCCAAAATCCGCTAGGAGCCGACCTGCTACCAATATCATACGTACGCGCTCCGCCCAAAAAGAAATGTCCTGCACCAAGCTACAGTCGCTCTGCACACATATACACAGCAATATGGAAGGTGAGTATTAAGAATACTCAGTAAGCGATTCCTTATAAATTATAATGCTAAATGCGCAAGGGAACCTTCGGCCTCTACGGCCTAACCTCCACACAAATATAATATATATTAAATCGAACACACAACGGTCAAGACATACCAGCTCAAACACCCCTTATCTATTTCATTTTAAGAATTTAGAACAGGGGGAAACGGTCAGATGGGAAAGACCACCAGGCCGTTCCACCTGGCCGTTTGGCCCCTTCCTGGCCATATTTCTCAAAGAACGCCTATGGGAAATGGCCAAGCTGGCCGTTCCCTTGGCCGTTCCTACCTGTAAGTTTCCCAAACCAGCAGAATTTATTACTTAACATGCATACCATTTTCCCTCTTTAATCATACATTCATTTCACACACAATCCACACATTAAACAAAATTCCAAAACTCAACTAACCAACTTCATCATCATCACAGTTATACCTGCTAACCTATCACATGCAAGCAACAAATCCAAGTATCATACAACATTCTTTTACATAACCCCACAATCTCTACAAATCATAAACATATTGCATGCATTCTTAAAATCATACCTTTTCCACAATCATCATATGCCACATTCATTCATCCTCATAACCATGTTCGGTTACTTGTCAAGTATGCCAAATATCGTTATGTTTTATTAATGCCAATGATGGATGAATGCGGTTATGCACATGTTTGTGCTCCAGAGCCTTATTGTAGGATAGAGTTCTCACTCTTCCTCTTTTGTGAACCTAGGTCCCATTACTTTCATTTGTAAGAGGGATTTTGCTCTCCTCTTCATTTGTAAGAGGGATTTTACTCGCCTCTTCTTGTGAGTCGAAGACCCATTTTCTTTCGTTTTTAAGAGAGCAATACTCCCTTCTTTAATTGTGGGTGCGAAACCCCTTATAATGTCTCCAACGTGAACACACACGATGTTTATGCCAAAATCATCAGTGATATGAAATATGAGCACGTTCAAGCATCCTAAACTCACATTTCTAAACGGTCAAGGTTCATTAACAAATATCCAAATACCAACATTCAAGAAATCATATTCCTTTCCCACCATACAATTCAAGCCATCCAATTCAATATTCAAAACCATTACATTTCTGCATTCCTTTTTCTTAAGAATATAATCCACCCACTCCTAACTAAACAACACTTACATAACATATAAAACATTCAATTACATACAATCCTCATAACATACTTTTCAAGCAAGCCTAAGCATTCCTCTTTTTTTTTGAACCACAATCAACATAATACTTATACAAATTCATCCATTCATACCTACATCACACTAAAGCAAGTGGCAAGACACTTACCTCGCGTTCTAAGCACCAATTCATTTCCTGGCCTCCGACTTAGGTCCCGAATATCGATTCCTACACACAATATAACCACATTCTACGCGTTATACACGAATTCAGACTCAATTTCCTACCTTCACTCTTATTTCTTCAAAGCACCAATTTTCTCACAAACCTTAACTCTTTAATTCTACCCAAATTCTATGTTTCAAAGTAGAGACTTGTAGAATCATGTTCTATAATGAAAACCCAACACAACCCCATACAATGTACGTATTTTACGCATTTGTTCGGCTTGCAAGAAGAATCACATACCTTGCTTCCTTCCTTTAACTTTAATGTGAAGAGGAATCAGTGAGAGGATGATAAATGTTGGAATGTGGGTATTTCTTGGTGGGTGGTTTCTTGGATGGGGAAGCCTTAGGATTGAGGTTGAAAGGTTTAGAAAGTGTTTGAGACAGTTTGGGAGGGTTTTGGTTCAAATACAACGTTTTTCTCTCCCTTCCCCATATGTGTCTTATTTTAACTTGCCAGAAGGGCCAAACGGCCACGGGAAACGGCCAAAAGGCCGTTCCCAAAGGCTCTTTCACCTGACATGAAATAACAAAAGGTTGTGGAATGGCCTCGCTGGCAGTTGCTTGGCTTAACTATCGACATTTTCCTGCTGAACTCTCATAATATACTCGTAGAATTTTTGGGGTGTTACAACTCTCCCCCATTAGGAAATTTCTTCCCCGAAAATGAGACAAGTTAAGGTTTCAAAACCCAAAACACTTAGCTTATTCTACAACATCTAAGCCAAACTCTTAAATGTAAATCCACTCATTCTAACTTAGCTTTCTAACTCCAACAATCAACAAGAATTAGAAACGTACCTCAACCATATCAAGCCTCAGAAAACAAATGTGGGTACCGCTCTCGTATATCGCTCTAGACCTCCCAAGTCGCCTCCTTAGGTGAGTGGAAGCTCCATTTCACCTTCACCATCGGAATCTCCTGATTCCTTAATCGTCGGATCTGCCGATCCAAGACCTCAATTGGCTCCTCTTTGAAAGTGAGATTCTTTGAAACCTCCAAATCTAGTGCACTAAGCACGTGACTCAGGTCAGAACGGTACCTCGTCAACATCGAGACATGGAACACATTGTGAAGTCTAGACAACTCCTCTGGTAATTGGAGCCGGTAAGAAAGTGGTCCAACCTTCTCAATGATCTCATAAGGTCCCACATATCTCGGACTCAGATTTCCCTTCTTCCCAAATCGGATCACGCCTCTCCAAGGCGATACCCTCAGAAACACTCTATCTCCGATCTCATAAGTCACCTCTCTGTGATGCCAGTCAAAATAACTCTTCTAGTGATCCTGGGCGGCTTGCATACACATTTTCACCACATTCACCTTCTCGAGCGTCTGCTGCACCAACGTTGGCCCATCAATCTGCCGTAAGCCCTCAACGTCCCAATATGCTGGACTTTAACATCTTTGCCCATATAACGGCTTATAAAGCGCCATCCCAATACTCGAGTGGTAGCTGTCGTTGTAGGCAAATTCTATCAGTGGCAAGTGATCATCTCAGCTACCCCCGAACTCTAATACACAAGTTATCAACATGTCCTCTACAGTCTGTATAGTCCGCTCAGACTGGCCATCAATCTGGGGATGAAATGTAGTGCTGAACCTCAGTCTGGTACCCATTGCGTCCGGTAAACTCCTCCAAAATCGAGAAGTGAACCGCAGATCTCTATCCGAAACAATCAACACAGGCACGCCATGTAATCTCACAATCTCTGAAATATACAAGTCTACTAGCTTGTCTAAGGTATCCTCATGTCGAATCGCCAATAAGTGTGCAGATTTCATCAACCCAACTATAACCCACACGGCATCATGTCGCCAAAACGTCCTCGGCAACCCGACTATGAAATCCATCGTAATCTTCTCTCATTTCCATTCGGGAATCTCCAAAGGTCTTAAATTCCTGGCTGGAGCCTGATGCTCTGCCTTGATTTGTTGACAACGCACACATCGAGCCATGAAATCAGTGATATCCTTCTTCTTATTCACCCACCAATATATATCTCTCATGTCCCTGTTGATACATCCTTTAGCGGTACTAAACCAAGGCATGTCAGGCAAGTATACCTATCGAACAATAGTATAGAAAATGGAGTATCGAATGTCGATTTCACAGGGCTAGTCAAATACTAAAACTATCAATTTAATTTATTATCTAATCTAATGAAATGATTTATGATAATCAAATTGGTGAATTAATTAAATAAAACAGAATATTAAACAAATTGGAATATGTCAAAAATAGACAATGAACACTATCACAGAAGAACTTTACGAATTTGTTAAGAAATGACAGATATCTAGACTCGATTCATCCTATGATTTCATACATGTGTGATTCCATTATTATTGACAATATTGAACATTAGACTGCGGGAACGCCTAATTTATGTTAAAGTATCTCTCGATTAAATTAACAACTAGGATTTGGTTGATTAGTTAAAATCTCTTTTAAACTAAAACTCCTAATCCAGCTTTACCGTTTTATACGTTCCTCTATTAGCTCTACACTAATATAGAGAAGTCCTGCATTCTTATCTCGAAAATTACAGACAACTTCTTTCAATCATATAAGCCCTCTTTCACTTATTAATTTCTCAATTGAATAAGTTGAAGTCAAAATTTGGAAAATGAAAACAATATGATTGAATCTCAATAAGTTCATTAAAACAAAAATAAATTGAAATCACAACACGTAATCCATAATAGGAATCCTCTCATCTAGATATCCATATGGAGTTTAGTTCATACTTAAGCAAAGAAGACCACTTAAATAGAACAAATCCATCATACAAGAAAATAAACCCTTGAAATCTCTTGCAAAGGTTTACGCTCCTCAGATCTATATTAAAATCCCGATGTGTGCTTGTTTCTTGGCTTAATCTTCGCGTTTTTCGGCTGGGGCTCCTTTTCTATCTTTGGCTGACGGCTCCCAACTCTACAGACTGCCTCTTTATGTTTTAAGGCCTCTATTTATATGAAACCCTAAGTCTGCTACTTTTTTTGACAGTCTGTACATGGCGAACGGTTTTGGGAACGGTTTGGCCAAACCGTTCTCTATCCCGTTCGGTCATGAAAATTATTCCAGTGTCGTCGAACGGTTTGGAAAACGGTTTGGGTCAAACCGTTTGTCATCCCGTTCAAGCATTCTGACATCTTTGAATGTCAAACAGTTTGGAGAACGGTTTGGTGAAACCGTTCGTCATCCCGTTCGAGCATACTGGAATGTTTAAATGTCAAACGGTTTGGCAAACGGTTTGAGGTGCCCATTCGTCATCCTGTTTCCCTCATGTTTTCACTTCATTTTAAGCTGGATTTCGTCTTTGTACACTCGAAGTTCTACAATTTATCTGGAGACACAAAATAACAGTAATTAAGCCGAAGTAACGCTCGATTAGCCTAAAAACCAGATAGAAGTCATAAAAATAAATATAAAATATAAGCATAAATTGACATTTATCACCTGTACATTTTGGTGCTGCCCGGATGCACAGAAAGTGGAGAAGAATGCGCCTCTGTCATCAGAACTTCCTTAACCTCTACCAAATCTAGAACACACAGCCGCTCCCCGTAATAAAGGATACCATCCTCATCTAACTTGTGCGGGGTGGCCGATTTCCCTTTCTCTACTTTCCTCTTTATCTTCATCAGATGCTCGTTATATTTTTGCCTCTATGCTATCAAACCTCTCATCTGGGGTCAGATTTGAACATTCGCTTACATCTTCCCTTGAACCAAATCAAGCTGCACTCTCAATGCTCTTAATGCAAATAAGGATTCTACCTTATAGGTCACTGAATCCTCATCCTCTATACCCTTTCTACTCAACGCATCCGGGACTACATTAGCTTTACCTGGATGGTAATCAATGGTACAGTCGTAATCCTTTAGGAGCTCTATCCATCTCCTCTGCCTTAAGTTCAATTCCCGCTGTGTCGTGATGTATTTCAGACTCTTATGGTCGGTCAGAATCTAAAAGGTCTCACCGTACAGGTAATGTCTCCATACCTTCAAAGCATGGATGATAGCGGTAAGTTCTAAATCATGGGTCGGGTAATTAACTTCATGCTGTCTTAACTGTCTCGAAGTGTAAGCAATTACCCTCCCATTCTAAACACTCCTCCCAATCCCGCTTTAGAAGGGTCTGTATAAACCACGAATCCTCTACCATCGGTCGGTAATACAAGTACCAGAGCCTCTACTAACCTCCACTTTAACTCCTGAAAACTCTCTTCACACCACTCATTGCAAATGAATGGAGCGTTCTTTTTTAGAAGATTGTTCATCGGCCTCGCTATCTTGGAAAAGTCTGCAACGAACCTCTGGTAATAGCTTGCTGATTCCAAGAAACTGCGTACTTCGGTTGCATTCCTAGGAGCCTCCCACTCCTGAACAGCCTTAATCTTACTGGGGTCTGGCATCACCCCCTTGGCAGATATAACATGCCCTAGAAATACCACTTCCTTCATCCAGAACTCGCATTTCTTGAACTTTGCATACAATTGCTTTTGTCTAAGTATCCCCAACACCTCCCTCAAGTGTCCTTCATGCTCCAACCGATCACGGAAATACACCAGTACGTCATCTATGAAACGACCACGAATTGATCCAAATATGGTTGGAAAATCTTGTTCATCAAAGCCATAAAGGCTGCTGGTGCGTTAGTCAACCCGAACGACATCACAGTGAACTCGAAGTGGCCGTAACGAGTCCTAAACGCGGTCTTAGGAATAGAGCTCTCCTCTACTCGCAACTGCCAATAACCCGATCTCAAGTCTATCTTTCAAAATACTATCGTTCCTTGCAATTGATCTATCAAATCATCAATCCTCGACAGTGGATATTTGTTCTTCACAGTTAACTTATTTAGCTGCCGGTAATCTAAACACAGTCGCATGCTCCTGTCTTTCTTCTTAACAAATAGGACCGATGCACCCCAGGGTGATACTCTCGGTCAGATACAACCTTTCTCAAGGAGTTCCTTCAGTTGCTTCTTTAATTTCTACAGCTCTACTGCTGCCATGCGGTATGGTGCTATCGCAACCGGTGTTGCCCCTGGCACCGTCTCAATCTCAAAGTCGATCGGCGGTAAACCCGGCAACTCATCTGGGAATACCTCCGGATACTCCCTCACTATCTCCACATCATCAACTCCTAGCTTTTTCTGCCTCATATCGGTCACACACTCCAAATACGCCTCGCACCAGTCTCTAATTAACCTCGCTGCCATTGTTGCTGAAACCAAATAGGAAGGTATAACCTTCCACTCGCCCACAAGTAAAATCCTCTTCTCACCATCAACCTAGCAGTAAACCACTGCCCTGTTTTGGGACAACCAATCCATCCCCAATATTACCCCAAAATCTGTCATCCTCATCACTATTAAGTCTACAACGTAACTTAGCTCCCCAATTTTTAGCTCACAGCCCCTCAACACTTTGTCCACCATAACAACGCCCCCAACTGGTATAGACACCGCTACAACATACCCTAGAGACTCTACACTACCCCCAAGCTGCTCTACAACTGACTCATTCACAAACGAACAGGTAGACCTAGGGTCAATCAATACCAATGTAGAAAGTGCAAAAATAAGTATCATACCGGTGATCACATCTAAGTTGGCTGCCGCCTCATCACGTGTCATAGCATACACACGTGCATGAGATACAGCTGTAGTCTGAGAAGCACCTCTACCCTTTATAGTGGTACTCACGGTCCTACCACCTCTGCCTCTGCCTCCACTAGTGGTAGGGGCTCCTTGGTTATCCCCCACGCTGCTATGCCCCGGAACAGCTCTTCCTTCATCTCTGGCTTTGGCGAAGCAATACAGTATCTGATGTTCCAACTTGTTGCAACAATAGCACAACTGTAGATTATCCCCACCAGTGTGCCCTCCTGCACTCCGCTATCCAAAAGCAGGGGGTCTGTAAGTGTGACTCCCCCTACTCCCAACTCCACTCCCCTGTCAGTTGCCTCCTCTGATAGTACTCCTAGGGGGTCTGAAGCCTGTACTCTGTTGTCCTCTCGCAACACTAGAACTACCAAACTTCTTCTGCCTCTTTACCTCTGCACGCCCCTCCTCAATCATAAGCTCCTCGCCTCTGAGCGCTGTCTCTAGTAGCATCTAGTAGATAGGTGGCTTCATAGCAATGCGGGTGCGGGTATTAAACCATAACCCTCTCTCAAACCTGTCTTGCCTCTGAATGTCAGTGGCCACATCCTCTAGTGCATAACAAGAGAGTTTGGTGAACTCTGCCTCATACTCGGCTACAGTCATGTCCCTCTGCTTCAGCTCCAAAAATTCTATCTTTTTCTTGCTGCATTAGTGGGCAGGAGTGTATTTATCGACGAATTCTCTCTGGCAGTTAGCCCAAGTGAGTGTCGGAGGGTCATTCTGGCTCCTAGGGACTGCCTCCCACCAGTACCATGCCTAGTTCTCTAGTAACAAGGTAGTATACCTCAACTTTTGCTCAGACGTGCACCTGCACCGGCTAAGGATCTGCTTCGTGTGTCGAATCCAGTCCTCTGCCTCAGTGGGGTCAGTGGTCCCCTCAAATGATTTGATGCCTTGCTTGCACACCTCAAAAAAGTTCCTATCAAAGTCGAGGCTCTCCCTCTACTAGCCTCCCCACTGCGCTCTCTGCTAGCCACCCTGTTGGCCTCCCTGTTGCCCCCACATCTGTTGTAACAACGTATGGTAAAACTGGGCGTGGGCTAGGTCAAAAGGTGGTATAGCACCTGGTGCAGGTGGTACTCTACCAGGTGCAGGTGGTGCTCCGTGTCCTGGGACTAGTCCTTGTCCCTGCACAGACTCTTAGGACTCGACGGTAAACTCGTGTGATACATCGTCGATAGGCTCCATCCTAAACAATATCACCATTTGAAAACTTTTAATTCATGAGAATAATGCAGTGCAAACAGTTTTCAGTTTAGTCCCCAAGGAATCTAATCCCTACTCTGATACCACTAGACGTGAACCCCATTTTTAGTAAATTCATTTTTCATTGAATCTCAAATTTGTCACCCATTTTTTCTTTTTAAAACAATAACACGAATCAAATCAAAGGATATATATAAAAGAATCAAAGAGTGGCATACATGCATTTTCTTTAAACCGGCCAAATACAAATAAATTGTAATGTATACGGAAGCCATGGTTTTTGGTTTAAAACAATGCAAGTGCCAATGAGCCTATACTATCCTGCGTATGGCTATACAAAATGCAAAAGTGTAAGTATCCCAAAATCCACTAGGAGCCGACCTACTACCAGTATCACACGTACGCGCTCCGCCCAAAAGAAATGTCATGCACCAAGCTACGGTCGCTCTGCACAGATATACACAGCAATATAGAAGGTGAGTATTAAGAATACTCAGTAAGCGATTCCTTATAAATTGTAATGCTGAATGCGCAGGGGAACCTTCGACTATATTAAGTCGAACACACAACGGTCAAGACATACCAGCTCTAACACCCCTTATCTATTTCATTTTAAGAATTCAAAATAGGGGGAAATGGTTAGATGGGAAAGGCCACCAGGCCATTTCACCTGGCCGTTTATCCCCTGCCTGGCCATATTTCTCAAAGAAGGGCCATGGGAAACGGCCAAGTTGGCCGTTCCCTTGGCCGTTCCAACCTGCAAGTTTCCCAAACCAGCAGAATTTATTACTTAACATGCATACAATATTCCCTCTTTAATCATACATTCATTTCACACACAACCCACACACTAAACAACATTCCAACACTCAACTAACCAACTTCATCATCATCACAATTATATCGGCTAACCTATAACATGCAATCAACAAATCCAAGTATCATACAAAATTATTTTACATAACCCCACCATCTCTACAAATCATAAACATATTGCATTCATTCACAAAATCACACCATTTCCACAATCATCATATGCCACGTTCATTCATCCTCATAACCATGCTCGATTACTTGTCAAGTATGCCAAATATCATTATGTTTTATTAATGCCAATGATGGATGAATGCGGTTATGCACATGTTAATGCAACATACAACATGCTTGTGCTCCAGAGCCTTATTGTAGGATAGAGTTCTCACTCTTCCTCTTTTGTGAACCTAGGTCCCATTACTTTCATTTGTAAGAGGGATTTTACTCTCGTCTTCATTTGTAAGAGGGATTTTACTCGCCTCTTCTTGTGAGTCCAAGAATCATTTTCTTTCGTTTGTAAGAGAGCAATAATCCCTTCCCTTATAATGTCTCCAACGTGAACACACACGATGTTTAGGCCAAAATCATCAATGACATGAAATATGAGCATGTTCAAGCATCCTAAAATCACATTTCCAAACGGTCAAGGTTCATTAACATATATCCAAATACCAACATTCAAGCAATCATATTGCCTTCCCACAATACAATTCAAACCATCCAATTCAATATTCAAAACCATTACATTTCTGCATTCCTTTTTCTTAAGCATATAATCCACCCACTCCTAACTAAACAACACTTACATAACACATAAACCATTCAATTACATACAATCCTCATAACATACTTTTCAAGCAAGCCTAAGCATTCCTCTTTTTTTCAAACCACAATCAACATAATACTTATACAAATTCATCCATTCGTACATACATCACACTAAAGCAAGTGGCAATACACTTACCTCGCGTTCCAAGCACCAATTAGTCTACCGGCCTCCGACTCAGGTCCCGAATATCCATTCCTACACACAATATAACCACATTCTACGCATTACTAATTCAGACTCAATTTCGTACCCTCACTCTTATTTCTACAAAGCACCAATTTTCTCACAAACCTTAACTCTTTAATCCTACCCAAATTCTATGTTTCAAGGTTAGAGACTTGTAGAATCATGTTCTATAACGAAAACCCAACACAACCCCATACAATGTACGTATTTTACGCATTTGTTCGGCTTGCAAGAAGAATCACATACCTTACTTCCTTCCTTTAACTTTAATGTGAAGAGGAATCAGTGAGAGGATGATAAATGTTGGAATGTGGGTATTTCTTGGTGGGTGGTTTCTCGGATGGGGAAGCCTTAGGATGGAGGTTTAAAGGTTTAGAAAGTGTTTGGGACAGTTTGGGAGGGTTTTGGTTCGAATACAACATTTTCTCTCCCTTCCCAACATAACTTGTATCTTATTTTAACCTGCCAGAAAGGCCAAACAGCCATGAGAAACGGCCAAGAGGCCGTTCGCAGAGGCCGTTTCACCTGGCATGAAATAACATACTGCTATGGAACGGCCTGGCTGACCGTTCCTGGCTTAACCGTTGGCATTTTCCCGCTGAACTCTCATATTATACTCATAAAATTTTCGGGGCGTTACAGTAAGTGGGAGCTTGAATTTGAATGAGTTATGATTTGAAGCTCAATTTTTAAAATCCATTTATTATATTCAATATATTTTTAGAAATGATAAAATAATCAAATCCATTTGAGGAGAGAGAAAATATAATATTCGTATTTTCATAAAACTAGGCCCATCATACTTTGTAAAATAGGATACAAAAGCAAAAGCTGTAATTTAGGTTTGAAAACAATTCAAAACCCAAAATACAATATATACATATATGTACAATCATGTACATAATCAAAAGTCTCAAAATAGAAACTTCGGAGCCAAACCTCTGACGATATCGCTGGAAACTCTCATCACTCTGAACTCTGGTCAAGTAGCAGCTACCTACGATCTGCACAACATTAAACAATCGCACAGAGATGAGTATTTTCAAATACTCAGTAAGCATTTTATCACAATTTAATTACGTTATTAAATAGGATAACATTCTTATACATTATCAATACATTTTGTATGTATTTCACCATTTAAATGAAGTGCAGGTGAAGTTTAAGTGAACACGGGTCGTTCTCGATGAACACGAGGTCGTGCTCATTATTTAATTCCCAGTTGGCATGGGTTGTGCCTTGTAGAGCACAGGATCGTGCTCAATCCATTTTTCCAGAATTTATACAAGCAAGGAGCATACTGTTAAAATTGATCGTAGTATAAGTGCATGTTGGTCAGCACAGTTGTCGTGCTAACTCTCGAAAATGCTCAGGTAAATTCTATTTTCAAGTACTTTGCACACAGCAAGCATTTCCAGAAGTTTATTACTTAGTCAAGGTATTGTTTATACCATTTCTACAGTAATAACACTGCTAAGCTTCTTGCACATACCACAACATCCATTACATACCAAAGCAAATAGAGCACATAGCATAAATAGCACATAGCAGATGTACTTCATTAATCACACATCATTAATCCTATAATAATCACACAATAAAAACATAACATCAATCAAACGGTATTGTCAACCATAGAAACTTATTACAGATCATCAAATATGAGATAAATGCAAGATGGAATGAGAATGTAATGTAAATGCATTCACACATACAATGTCATGACCTGGGTTTTCTTCTTTTCCTCTATGGCACACAGCAGAGGAATCCTCACTAGCACACAATAGAGGATAGCACATAACTTTAGATAGAAATAGAGCACATAGCTCATAAAGATAGCTCACAACACGTCCAAATGGCATTCAGCTCATGTCACACAGATGTTATCCACACGTAAATGTATATGAGACATTCATAAGCGTATCGGTGACATACAACATTTAGCACATAGCAGCACATAACATTTAACCATTTAACAATCACATAGAAATCACACAGCTCATCATATATGCACATAGATCATTTTTTAAATACATTCCTTTCACAAAGTTATATAGTTTAAAAGCACTGAGCATATGAACAATTAAGGAACAAAACACAAAGCACACAAATATAAGCCACAAAGGCACAATTCACAATCACATAGCAACCAATTCCTTTAGGACACATTTTGTTATCATTTAAACTCAATTGCATCATAAATAGGTATGAATTAATCATACAGATGCAAAACACCAAAACTTCATAATCTTATCCTAATTTTGAGTCAAGTGGTCTAAATCATTCATATGAGTTTCTCTAACTCAAATCCAGTTAACTAACATCAAACAACAACTAACTCAGTTTCCTAGCAAAAAATTTCTGAAATCACAGCAACTCTAAAGTTAACTCCTCTGATATCTCTAACTTTGGAGCTCTCAGAACATGACTAGGATCAGATCGGTACCGTCTCAACAAAGAAACATGAACAACATTATGTAACCAGGACAACTCGCCTGGTAACCTCAATCTGTACGCCAGTGGTTCCACTCGCTCAATAACGTCACACGGTCCAATATACCTAGGACCCAACTTCCCTCGCCGCCCGAATCTAAGAATACCTCTCCAGGGCAAAACTCATAAGAACACACTTTCTCTGACATCATATACTATCTCTCGATGATGTCAATCGTAATAACTCTTCTAGCCATCCTGAGCCACTTGCATACATCTTTTCACAACATTCACTTTTTTGAGAGTTTGCTGAACCAACTCTTATCCCTCTATCTGACACAAACCCTCAACATCCCAATAAGCTGAATTCTAGCATCGTATCCTGTAAAGAGCCTCGTAAGGTGCCATTCCGATACTAGAATGGTAACTATTCTTGTACGCAAACTCAATCAAAGTCAAGTGATCCTCCCAATTACCTCCAAAATAGAAGCTCGCATCATATCCTCGACTGTCTGAATCATCCTCTCAGGCAGTCCGTCAGCCTGCGGATGAAAAGTTGTACTAAACCTCAATCTGGTACCCATCGCATCCTATTAAATCTACCAGAATTACGATGTAAACCTAGGATCACGATCAGACACAATCGAGATCGGAACACCATGTAGTCTAACAATCTCGACAATATACAAACCAGCTAGCTTATTCAATGTATCATCCTATTGGATAGCCAAGAAATGAGCTGATTTCATCAGTCTATCGACTATCACTCAAATAGCATCATGACGTCGAAGCGTCCCTGGTAATCCTATAATGAAATTAATGGTAATCTTTTCCCATCTCCATTCTGGAATCTCTAACGATCTCAACTTTTTGGCTGGAGCTTGATGTTCTGCCTTGATCTGCTGACAAGGTAAACATATACCGACAAACTCTGCTATTTTCTTCTTCATGTTCACCCACCTGTACATTTCTTGCATATCCCGATACATTTTAGTACTACCCAAATGAACCAAATAAGGTGAAAAATGTGCCTCAATCATCAAATCATTCTTCAAGTCAGCAATATCTAGAACACATAACTGTTCCCTATAATACAATAACACCATTTTCATCCAATCGATGAGCTGCACTCATTTTTCCCTTCTCAACTTTCGTTTTGATTTGTGTCAGATGATCATTTTCTTTCTGACGTTCAGCTATCAATTCTCGCATCTGAGGTCTAACTTTGATATTTGCCAACATCTAATACTCAACTAAATCCAACTGCACTCTAAGCTCTCACAAAGCAAATAATGACTCTACTCTATAACTAATAGAATCATCATCTTCTTTTCCTTTGCGACTTAAAGCCTCTACAACCACATTCGCTTTTCCAGGATGATACTCAATAGTGCAATCATAATCCTTAAGTAGCTCAATCCACCGTCTCTGCCTTAGATTTAGCTCTCACTTGGTCGTAATGTACTTGAGACTCTTATGACCAGTAAAGATTTAGAACGTCTCACCGTACAGGTAATGTCGCCAAACTTTAAGAGTATGAATGATCGTAGCTAACTCCAGATCGTGAGTAGGGTAGTTAGCTTCATACGATCTCAACTGATGTGAAGTATAAGCAATGACTCTACCATACTGCATCAGTACTCCGCCTAATCTTACTCCAGATGTGTCTGTATAAACGACAAAACCACCTCCCTGACTAGGTAACATAAGAACTAGAGCATCAACTAATCTCTTCTTCAACTCCTAGAAACTCTCTTTGCATTTCTCATTCCAGACAAATAGAGTATTCTTTTTAACAAAGAAGTCATCAGTCTAGCTATCCTAAAAAAATCCTCGATAAATCTCTGATAATAACTCACCAGACTAGAGAAACTTCGTACCTCAGACATTTTCTTCGGAGCTTCCCAGTTTGGAAATACTTTAATTTTACTAAGATCCAGTTTCACTCCCTCTGTTGAAATCACACGTCCTAGAAAGACAACCTCTGACATCCAAAACTCACATTTGTTGAACTTAGCATACAACTCCTTGGCTCTCAACAACTCGAGCACAATTCGAAGATGTCTTCCGTGCCTTTCCCTATCTCTCAAATATACCAGCACATCATCAATGAACATGACTATAAACTAATCTAAATAAGGCTAAGATACCTTATTCATCAAAGCCATAAAAACAGCTGGTGCATTAGTCAGCCCGAATGGCATCACAGTAAACTCAAAGTGTCCATATCGAGTTTTAAACACTGTCTTTGAAATCAAACTCTCCTCATCTACCAACAGCCAATAACCAGATCTCAAATCAATCTTAGAAAACACTATGCTCCTCATAGCTGATCAATCAAATCATCTATCTTGTCAATGGATACTTATTCTTCACTGTCACCTTGTTCAACTGACGATAGTCGATACACAATCGCATACTACCATCTTTCTTTCGAATGAATAACACTGGTGCGCAACAATTTCTAACAGCTCCTCCAACTATTTATTTAGCTCCTGCAACTCAAGATTTGTCATCCTGTAAGGTGCAATAGATACTGGAGTTGCTCCTAGAATAGTCTCAATCTTGAAATTAGCCTCTCGATGAGGTTGTAATCTTAGTAACTCTTTAGGAAATACCTCAGCATGCTCTCGTACAATCGTTACATCTTTTCCCTCAAACTTATATTGATTCAGATCAATCACAGAACCTAAATAAGCTTCGCAACCTTCTCTCAATAATTTGGTAGTAGCAACTGCTGAAATCAAATAGAAAGGTATAATTGTGCGCTACAAGCAACACCTTCCGCTCACCTTCTGTAACGCCCCAAAATTTTGCAAAATTTCGTATTTAATTAAAATATTAAAATAAAATACGAATAAAATACGGGAAATTTTTTTGCGATTTTTTTAAATAAATAATTGAATGAAATAGTGGAGATTTATGATGAGGGAGATTAAGAAAAATTTAGAATGATTATGAATTTTGAAAATTTCGAAATTCGGAATTTAATGTGAGTCGAGCTAAAATAGATTACGAAGCAAAGTGGACCTAAGCCAACTTAAAAACCAAACTTTCCACCTTATTTCTCGACTTCCCCAACACCATCCACCATCCTCCTCCCACTTAACATCATTTCCCATTCTTTTTCTTATCCACTAAACTCCATCTTCCTCCACCTACCAAACTTCATCTTCTTCCTCACCACTTCCACAAAACCTTCCCATCCACCATTAAGTCTTATAAAAAATCTGGAATAGGAAGGTTCATAACATCATTTTTTACTTGAATCAAGGTAAGAATTTCATCCCCTCTTTCATTTCCCGTTGTTCTTGGAACCTTAAATTAAAATCATCATAACTTTTTCGATTGAGCTCCGATTTGAGTAAATAAGGACTCGTTGGAAAGCTCTAAACCTCTACTATCCATTTCCCTTTGTGTTTGATGTTAAAAACGTGATTTAGGTACTGAAATTTATTGAAGAGCGGGGACGTGTGAATAGTGACGAGTTGAGTTTTTCGTGATCGGAGGAATTACGGTATTTCGTAGCTTGGGTAAGTTTCTTGGAAGCTTATAGATAGTGTTTTAACTGTTAAATTGATTGGGTGTTGGTGAAAGGAGAAAAGAATTGGGTTAGGTTAGGAGAAGGACATTAATGAGAGGGAGAGTAAATATAGAGAAAAGAGATAAAAGAGTATAATTAAGAGCATTCTTTCATTTCCATAAATTAA
>CANYCX010695787.1:0-10613 GCA_948193385.1 Breynia disticha f. nivosa
ATTTTAATTTTTATAATGTTATATATAAAATTATAATTTTAGTATACTAAGAAATAGAAATACCATAAGTAAAAAAAAGTATTATTATTAAACTAAAAAATAAGACGATTTGAGAGAATTGAATTGAATTTTGCACCTCCTTTCAACCCATCAACCCGACCAATTCAAACCACTAAGAGTGGTCTGGTTTGGTTTGGTCTGCAAGAAATGATTGGTTTGGTTTGGTTTGCCATTTTTCAACCCGCCACAATTGGTTTGGTCTGAAAATCACCTCTCAACCCGACCATTGCTCACCCCTAGTTTGAACATGAACTAAATTGTTATGGATATCTAGATTAGACGAGTCCTATGATGGATTGCGATTTATGACTTGATTTATTTGCGGTTTTAATGAATTTTATTGGTATTCAATTATGGTGTTGAATGTTTTATATGACTTTGCTTGAATAGGTTGAGAAATCGTCTTGCAATTTAGGTCTCCCATGATTGAAAGGAGTTGCCTGCAATTCTAGAGATAAAAGTACAGAACTCCTCAGTATTGGTGTAATGCTAATAGAGGAATGTAAGAAACTTAATGCTCGATTAGGGGTTTTAGTCTAAAAGAGATTTTGGCTAATCAACTTGATCTTAGTTGTTAATTTAATCGAGAGATATTTTAGCAAAGAATAGACATTCCTGCGGTTTCATATTCATTAATTCCCAAATTAACTGAGTTATAAAAGTATGAAGTCATAGGAGAAGTCGAGTCTAGGTATCCGTTTTTCTCCAATTGAATTAATCCAATTCATTTGTTTTGTCATTGCTTTTCTTACTGTTAACTATTTAATTTAGTTCTAGTAATAATAATTAGTTAATTTTACAACTCGAAATTATCCCAGTTAGATAATAGTTTAGATTGATAGTAGTAGTACTTGACTATCTTCGTGGAATCGACATCCGATACTCTGTAGCTATATTACTAGTCGATAGGTATACTTGCCTAGCGGGTTTTGGTAATTGTGTACGCAGAAATTCACATCAAGTTTTTGTGTGTCGTTGCCTGGGATAGTTCAATATTAGGAAATCAATCTAGCTATTACTCTAATCATTTATTTTGTTTTTCTTTGTCTTCTTTCTTTTACTTCTTTTTCTTTTCTTGGATTTTACGCTTGGTTTTTGTTTCTGCTTTTGTGTTATTATAAGTTTACAGGTAGTTTATGACCAGGAGTGACAATTCCAACCTTGTCAAAACAGATCCTGAAATCGAACGCATAATTCTCCTTCGACGTCGTGAGCAGTTATTGAGAGAAACCATAATTGATCTCAAAAGTGAAAGCGATTCGGACTCGGAGTATTCAGTGACTCATGCCATGGGCGATCAAAATCGAAGGACAATGTTTGACTATGCTCGACCTGATATGACAGGGACTACATCTAGCATAGTCCGACCGGCAGTGGCAGCTGACAACTTTGAGATCAAGCCAAATGTCATTTAGATGGTTCAGTAATATGTGCAATTTGATGGTTTATAGGATGAGGATCCTAATGCCCACCTTTCAAATTTCCTGGAAATCTGTGACACCTTCAAGATTAATAGGGTTTCAGATGATGCCATCAGGTTGAGATTGTTCCCCTTTTCTCTAAGGGCACGTGCAAAACAATGGCTCAACTCTTTGCCACGAGGGTTCATAGATACTTAGGATGTTTTGGCTGAACAATTCTTAGCTAAATATTTTCCTCCTGCCAAGACAGCCAAGCTGAGGAATGACATATCTTCTTATGCTTAACTGGAATCAGAGACCTTATATGATACTTGGAAAAGGTTTAAGGATTTACTGTGAAGATGCCCACACCATGGACTTCCCATTTGGATGCAGGTTTAGACATTTTACAGTGGTTTGAGTCCAGGAACTAGGCAGTCTATTGATGCAGCAGTTGGTGGAACATTGAACAGCAAAACTCCAGAGGTGGCTCAGGAATTAATTAAACAAATGGAAATGAACAATTATCAATGGGGAGCCACCAGAGCTAAACCGCCAAAGCAACCAGGGTTATATCATGTGGATGTAGTCACTGCTTTGGCTGCACAAGTTGAGGCGTTGAGTAAGAAAATTAACAGTATTTCAATTCCTCCTTCTAGTTCCACTAATCATGTTTTATAAGTAGCCAACCAAGAGGATAACCAGGATTCACAGGAGTGCAATGGAGTACACAACTACTCAGGACAACAATGCCAACATCAAAAAAATAATCCCTATAGCCAATGTTATAATGCAAGTTGGCAAAACCATCCAAATTTGTCCTGGGGAGGAACACGGTAAAATCAACCTCTCGATTTCCAACAACAATAGCAACAACCTTAACAACAACAATCAGCTCCAGCTGAGCGAAAACCAGGTTTGGAAGAAATTCTTTCAAAATTTATTCAAGTACCTGATGTTCGTATTTCTGCGGTGGATACCTCTACTCGCAACACCGAAGCTTCCATTCATAATTTGGAGAAACAAGTGGGACTGTTGGCAAAGGTAATCTCTGAGAGACAACCAGGTACTCTACCGAGCAATACAGAGATTAACCCCAGAGAGCATGTTCAAGCAATTACACTCCGGAGTGGTTGAGAACTTCCTAAGGTATCTGACACTGTTACAAATACATCTTCTAACACATCTGTGCAGATACCTACTGAGACCATTCCACCTGAGGAGGAGAAGGAAAAAGCTTCTCAATTGCCAGAAACTAAGGTTAAAGAGCCAGTACCAGAGTACAAGCCGAGAATTCCATATTCGGCTAGGCTGAACAAAGAGCGTACAGACGCGCAATTCGGTAAATTTCTCGACATTTTTAAACAATTATATATTGATATCCCTTTTGTCGAGGCTTTATCGCAGATATCAAAGTACGCGAGGTTTCTGAAAGAACTTCTCTCCAACAAGCAAAAATTGGAAGAAATATCCACTGTCTCTCTAAGTGAGGAGTGTTCTGCAATTTTATAGAACAACCTGCCACAAAAGCTACAGGATCTAGGGAGTTTTACTATTTCTTGCTCTTTTAGTAGTTTAGTGTGTGAGAAAGCTTTAGCTAATTTAGGAGCCAATATTAATCTGATGCCCTATAAAATGTTTAAACAGCTAGGCTTAGGTGAACAATTGCCTACTAGGATGAGTTTACAGTTAGCTGATGATCTGTTAGGTTGCCTAAAGGTAAGGTTGAGGATGTTTTGGTGAGAGTAGAAAAATTTATATTTCCTGTTGATTTTATTATTTTGGATATGGATGAGGATGTCGAAGTACCACTGATTTTAGGTCGTCCATTTTTAGCCACTGCTAGGGCTATTACTGATGTTAGTGATGGTAAGTTGGTTTTGAGAGTTGGTGAGGAAGAAGTTACTTTTCTAATCTCAAAATCCTTGCGGCACTCTATAAGTCAGGATGACCAGTGCTATTTTATTAGTTCATTTCAGCCATCTTTATCCAATTACTTACAGGAACTAATTTTTACAGATCCATTGGAGCGCTGTTTGGTACAAGGGAAAAATGCAGAATAGGATGATATTCAATTTTCTGAGCAAATTGCACATCTCGAAGCCTCAGAATTTACCAAGCACAAACAAAAATTTGAGGGGCTTAATCGTAGTAACGAGTAGAGATTGAAGACATCACTCGAGGACCCTCCAGTTCTTGAACTTAAGACGTTACCCGATCATTTGGAGTACGCCTTCTTAGCTCCAGATAATAAACTCCCAGTAATTATCTCAGCTATTTTGTAGGAAGAACAAAAAGAGCAGTTACTGACAGTACTTCGAGAACATAAGAGGACTTTGGCTTGGAAAATATCAGACATAAGAGGAATTGACCCCTCTTTCTGCACGCACAAAATTCTCATAGAGGATGAATTCAAGCCAGTCGTCCAACTGCAACGCTGACTAAACCCAAAGATGAAGGAAATGGTGCGCCGAGGTAATTAAATTGCTTGATGCAGGTCTTATCTATCCAATCTCGGACAACGCTTGGGTTAGCCTGGTATAGGTAATCCCAAAAAAAGGAGGAATGACAGTGGTGACAAATGAGAAGAATGAGCTTATTCCAACTCGAACTGTCACTGAATGGTGCGTTTGTATTGACTACCGTAGACTGAATGATGCTATAAGGAAGGATCATTTTCTGCTACCATTCGTCGACCAGATGCTTGAAAGGTTAGCCAAACATTCTTTTTATTGTTTCCTTGATGGTTTATCTGGTTATTTTCAGATTCCTATCGTGCCAGAGGATCAGGTAAAGATGACATTCATGTGCTCCTATGGCACCTTTGCGTATAGAAGAATGTCGTTTGGATTATGTAATGCACCAGCCACTTTTCAGAGGTGTATGATGGCTATCTTTGACGACCTCGTCGAAGATATAATGGAGGCATTTATGGATGATTTTTCTGTGTTTGGTGATTCATTTGAACAGTGTCTGACACATTTAAAGCGTGTTTTAAAACATTGTGAGGACACTAATTTGGTGTTGAATTGGGAGAAATGTCATTTTATGGTCACCGATGGCATTGTTCTAGGACATAAGATCTCTAATCGGGGGATTGAGGTAGATAGAGCTAAGATTGAAAACATTCAAAATCTACCACCCCCGACTTTCGTTAAGGCGGTTCGGAGTTTCTTAGGACATGGCGAGTTTTACAGACGTTTTATTAAAGATTTTTCAAAAAATAACTCGACCAATGACATAGTTACTCGAAAAGGATGTTGTTTTTTATTTTAGTGAAGCTTGTGTGTCTGCTTTTGAGTTACTGAAAAATAAACTGGTTCATGCTCCCTTTTTGGTATCGCCTGATTGGAGTCTTCCTTTTGAGCTAATATGTGATGCTAGTGATTTTGCCATTGGCGCTGTTCTAGGACAGCGACATGGGAAATATTTTCAACCAATTTATTATGCTCGCACGAAACTGAATGAAAACCAGATTCATTACACTACCACAGAAAAAGAGCTATTAGCTGTTGTGTTTGCATTTGATAAATTCTGCTATTATCTTATACATTCTAAGGCTATTGTTTTTGCTGATCATTCTGCTTTGAGATATTTGTTGAATAAGATAGATGAGAAGCTACGGCTAATCAGGTGGATCCTTTTACTCCTAGAGTTTGATCTGGAAATCAGAGATAAAAAGGGGGCTGAAAATGTAGCGGTAGATCATATGTCGAGATTGGAAGGGGTTACTGATGACCCCAAAGCAAAACTGCCTTTAAATGACTCGTTTCTAGATGAGGACTTATTTGCACTAGCGGAGGTAATGATTCAAACTCCATGGTTTACTGATATTGCTAATTACCTCGCCGCTAACGTTCTTCTTAAGAATCTGTCATTTCAACAGAAGAAGAAATTCTTCTCTGATTTAAAATACTACTTCTGGGAAGAACCATTTTTGTTTCGTGTTTGCACAGATCAGGTTATCTGGCGATGTGTTTCTGCCAAAGAAGGTTGGCAAATTCTGACCCACTGCCACTCAGGACCCACTGGTGGCCATTATAGTGCTAACCGCACAGCACAGAAAGTACTTGAGGCAGGTTTTTACTAGCCAACTTTATTTAAAGACGCGCAAAGGTATGTTTCTATTTGTGACTGTTGTCAGCGATCAGGTAATATCACTCGCTGTGATGAAATGCCTCAGAATGCTGTTGTTGTGTGTGAAGTGTTTGATGTGTGGGGAATCGATTTTATGGGTCATTTCCCTACATCTTACAGTAATAAATATGTTCTAATTGTTGTGGACTATGTCTCAAAATGGGTTGAGGCGCAAGCCTTACCCACTAATGATGATACGGTTGTTATTAAATTTTTAAAATCTTTGTTTTCTCGTTTTGGGGCTGTAGGAATTTTATTCAACAGGGGCACCTCGGACAATTATAAGCGACAAAGGGACACACTTTTGTAACAACCGGTTTTCAAAAATCTTACATAAATATGGTGTTACTCACAGAGTGTCCACTACATATCATCCACAAACCAGTGGTTAGGTAGAGGTGACCAATTGAGAATTGAAAAGAATTTTAGAAAAATCAGTAGAGCGTCATAGAAAAGATTAGTCAATTAAATTGGAAGATGCCTTATGGACTTATTGCACTGCCTATAAAACACCCACGGGTTTTACCCCATTTAGGTTGGTTTATGGCAAGGTGTGTCACCTTCCAGTCGAAATAGAACATAGAGCATTTTGGGCCATAAAATCTACCAATTTTGATTTGTTTGCTGCAGGTGAACACAGGAAACTGTAGTTAAATGAGCTGGAGGAATGGAGGATGGAAGCCTATGAGAAAAATAAACTTTATAAAGAGCGCTCTAAGCGTTATGATGATAAGCATCTGAAAGCCACAAAGAACTTTGTCGTGGGCGACAACATTCTGCTATATAATTCCCACCTTAGACTCTTTCCCAGGAAGCTGAAGTCAAGATGGTCTGGTCCTTTCAGAGTAACCCAAGCCTTCCCCTATGGAACAGTCGAGGTTTCACACCCCGACGAAGGTACGTTCAAGGTAAAAAGTCATAGACTTAAAATCTATCATGGACAGGTTATTGCAGATCTTGATAGAGACGTTGTCAACCTCGCTCCTTCGGAGCCCAGTTCAACTTAGAGGTAACCGTCAGGTTCGGGACGTTAAACAAGCACTTCTTGCGAGGCAACTTAATGATTAATAGCCTTTTATTCTTTTTCTTTTTTTGTTTGGTTTTGTTGTTGTTTTTGTTTGGTTGTTCGTGTTTCGTGTCACAGGGCGCATATTCAAACTCGTAACAGGTACGCGTCTGGCATAACATATTTTCTTTAGAATCAGCTCAAAAGTTTGAAAATGGCCACAAGGAACGGCCTTTGCAACCGTTTTGAATGATCGTTCTGTGCGACCATTCGAAACAGTAATTAGAAACGGTTTTCAGTAACCGTTCCCAGGCCGTTCCTTTGGAAACCGCTTTACAAAACGGTTTTTATAACCATTTCGAGAAAACGTTCTGTGCGACCATTAGAAACGGCCTTAAGAAACGGTTTCCAAACCCGTTCCTTGGTCGTTCCTTTGCAAACGGTTTCTTGAAACGGGATTATGGTTGTTTCCAATACCCGTTCTCGATGAAAACCCTGAACTCTAATTTTAAGCTGGGAACGGGCATGTGAAATGGCCTACTGGCCGTTTCCACTGGCCGTTCGCGACGCACGGATTCTTTAAAAAGAGGTCGATGACTCATTTTTAACATTTCAAAACTTAAAACAAACACTCTCCTCTCCGTTCTCTCATTTTCAACCGTTTTCAAGCCGTTTCCACTCATTTTTCGTGCAAAAATCAAGGTTTGAGCTTAATTTCTTCCCTCTTTCTCATTCCTCTCTTAATTTGGTGCATTTTTGAATGATTTTCATGGTGTATATTGTTAGGGTTCGAGATTTTTGAGTTCCTTTTGGATCAGTTATGTTGAATGCTACTTATTTTCATGTTAGAGAGTGATTATCTTTCATTTATTGTGATTTTTGTTGGTGGAATCATGTTTGGCCGAGATTTTTAGGGTTTTGCCTTAGGATTGCTTGAGATTTGTGTTGTTAAGTGCTTAATTTAGTTGAAATTATGCTTAAGAAAACTTTAGGTGAACGAACCAGCCTTGATTCTAGCTTCGCTTTAAACCAATGATTGATGTATGCCTGTTCTCTGCGATTTGAGTAGTTTTAAACACCATTTTGTTCATTATTACACGTTGGTTGAGTTGAAAAAGTATGATATTGAGAGCTATTATGCCTTATTGGCATTATTAGTTACTGAATTCATAGGCTTAGGGTTGTTAAGTTGCATTAGAGAATGTCAGTGTGAACCTTATTATATTCCTTGTTTTGAGTTGATAATTTGGCCCTTCTACAGTAACTGTTGCCATGTCTCGTTGTTTGGTTATTATTTTACTCAGCTTTGTTCGTAATTTTCCTTACAGATGTCAGGCGCAGGTCCTTCTAGACGCAGGAGAGCCGCCCCACGCTGCCCCAGAGAGGACGAGGTCGATGTCAAACTCACTCAGATGCTCTAATTTCCTGAGCATGCTCATTTTAAGAGGCGCCTAGAGGCCCTCACGGGCAAACCATTCTTTCCTTTCTGACTTCCCGACGAGACTACACTACAGGGCCTGTGGGCTTTATGAGGATTACGTCAAACTGATGAGGGTCAGAGTTTGGGAGGAGTTCTTTGCGATCGGTGAGATCGCCTATAGAGAGCTGACCCTAGAGTTCTCTGCCTCTTTCACGTTTACTGAGCTACCGGAGATGGCAGTTAATTTCCAGTGCATCAGTTTCAGGGTTGGCGGCACATTCCACCGGATGACCCTACCCGAGTTTGGTAGCTGGATGGGCATCTATGACGAGGATTTTGCCCTCAGCAAGGAGTTTGCCAACCTACACTTACAGTTCCCAAAGGAGACGGATATTATAGGCTACTAGAGGAACCTGACAGGCCGGACGGATTTTAATTCAAGCAGGTCCAAGGCGTCTCAAATACAGTCACATCGCCTGCGCTACATTCATAGGGTCATTGCTACTACTTTATTCCTGAGGTGGGAAAGCGCAGGCAATATCACGTTCCAGGACCTACTTTGCCTCTATAGTATGGATAGGGGTGTACCGGTCAACATTGCCTATTTGTTGGCCAAGTCTCTTTACGATCAGCCTACTCGGATGCAGATCGCAGGGCTCTATTCGGGACACTACACGACAAAGATAGTACAGGGGATCCACCGCTTTCAGCGACTGCCAGAGATGGCTCCGATGACTCCTGCAGAGCACTTGGACTTATGAGTGCTCCGATGGATGCGGCTGGTGGAGAGAGTCAGGATTGACGGCGTCTGGCAGATGCAGCTAAGGAGGGATGATGAGGACGAGTATCCTCAGCTAGATATGGACCCTCCAACAGTGGAGGAGGTGCACCCAGTTGAGGTTCTTGTTCCAGCGGCACATGTGCCACCACAGCAGCCTAGCCAACCTTCACAGCTTGACCAGATCACTGCTGCTCTAGCCGCTATGGAGCGGAGATAGATCACTATGGCGTGGCGATCCAGGACTATGCAGGTGGAGCAGCGGATGCAGTCGACCCACCTATACGCACTAGAGCACTGGGTGGATCAGCTCTTCCAGCACGTTCAGATTCAGCCCGCCCCCTACATGCCTCCACCTTATCAGTACCCATACTATTTCCCGCACCAGCCTTATTACGGACCGCCGCCACACCCCGACTACTACAACTCAAGGGATGACATTGACGAGTCAGAGGACGATATGCATGCCGATGATTGATGATGCGCTCTTAGATTTGTTTTACTTTTCTTCTTTATTTTATTTTATTTTCTTTTCTTTTAGTTTGTTTTTCTTTTGTTTTATTTCGTATTTCCTTTTAATTTTAGTTTGTTTCTTTTTATCTTTGTACTTTTATTTTCAGGAACTCGTGTACTGGAGAATTATATGCACTTATGTTTACTATTCTTACTTTTCTTCAGTACTTTTTCTTCCAGTCGACAAGTGAAGCATTAGGCGTCTTCTGAAAACATCTCACAACTGAGTCTTCAGGGAAGTTTCTGTCATTTTTCATTTTTATTCACCCTTATTTCATCTCTATTTTTTATACATTGAGGACGATGTATGGTTCTAAAAGAGTGGTGATGGGGGTTCATATCATGAAAAATGTCTTGTGTGTTAATTGAATATTTAACAATTATTAGCAACTTGTAGTTTCTGGCCAGTGATGATTTATGTAGTCTACTGCATTGATACAACTACATAAACATAACTGGTAATGACCTTTAGAAAACTATATGATCTTTTGATTTAATAACTAAGAATTTTTGTATTCTTAGTCGTATCCCCATTTTAAGCACGTCAAACTAATTTTGGGTGAGTTTTGATTTTTATTTCACAACTGTTTACAATTAATAATACTTTTACTCTCTTGCAAATATTTGTGGCTAATGCAACATTTTTCAGGCTTACTAACAGTGTGCAATTATATTTAAAGTATGATTTTGTTATGCTTTAAAATATGCCTTTACTCGGTTGAACCTAATCCCGTAAGCAACATAAAAAATCCATATTTCTTTAGTTACGACTCTACTCCTCTATCTGGTATTTAAGATATGAGTATGACCTCTGTTGCGATTTTCTTGAGTAACAGGGGACAAGCACCAAAAGTGGGTGGTCTTCGAGTAAAAAGAGAAAATATTCGTGATGGGGGAAACCGAGTGAACATGTTGTGAAGAAAATGGGTTTGTAGCAATCGAGTAAGTGGAAAAAAAATCGAGATGGAGCGTAAAACGCACTCGAAATTTGAAAAATCTTACAAACCAACTTTACTCCTAACTACTTTATTCTTTTTGTTGGTATTTATTACACCATATTTACAGTACAGTCTGAGTGATATTGCTTGTCTACAGTTGTTTAATAAGTGTTAGAACTTACCTGGAATTGGTTTACACACACACACGGGATCATCTTTGAATACAATTTTGAATATTTTTTTTAGTCAAAATGTCTGTATTTAGCTTTTGGTCATTATTAGTTATGTGTTGTCTTTGAATTTATGCTTCTTGATTATAGCTGACACCACGTAGGAACTACATTGCTATGAGAAACTTATG
>CANYCX010695950.1:0-15042 GCA_948193385.1 Breynia disticha f. nivosa
CAAATTTACCTAATACAAGTTTCTGAATCTTTTTCTTCCAGAGCTTCTCACTCTATTATTTCGTCGAAATATTCGACCAATAGTTTTCTCTCGAGTTTTCGCTCGGCAATATCAATGAATTTTATCACTTCTTTCATATTAATGAAATCAGCATACACAACTGTTATGCACATAACATATTTATTGTCTTTTTCCCAGTGGTCTAGATTAAGAACACATAGTATTCAACCTAACTAATCATGGCATGTTTGTGTACTTACGTAAGTTCATTTAACTTTATATGATCAGCAGTTTATATCACTGTACATCTTTATCAATCATATTCTTGGCATTTAGCTTGCAATTATCTTTCATAAAAACTTTTTCGATTACAAATAAGTAATCATACCTTATCAATGCAAGGATTCCTCGAGGTCAGAGCACGAAGATTTTCATTAAATCATTTTTTGTTTTCAAATCTCAAATCATTGTTTTTCAAAACATCTTTTCATAAAAGATTCAAAAAACCATGTATCTTTCCCAGGGATATTTAATCTCTACTCTGATACCACTAAATGTGACACCCAAAAATTAAAACCAATATTTTCTAAATATTCAACAGCAATACCGATTTTAAATTTTGGATTTAAAAAATATAAAATTATTTGTTCAAACTTGCCAATCAATTTCAATATAAACAAAGATATAGAAAAGAGTTACTAAATCATACAATAGGAAATGTAAAAATAAATACACTTCTTTTAAAATCTCTTTTTCAAAATATCCATGTTTACAAAATATGTGCTCGAATCCTCCTCGCGGTAATCCTGCTATACCTGCACAATCATTTAAAACAAACAAAAGGGGTGAGTATAAAAATATACTCAGTAAGTGTAAACCCAATGTAGCCATTTAGAAAAGCACTCTTTACGTCCATTTGTTAGAGTTTCATCCCTTTGTGAGAAGCAAAGGCACACAACAACCTAATTGCCTCTAACCTTGCAACTGGTGCAAAGGTTTCTTCATAGTCAAGTGCTTCTTCTTAGTAGAAACCTTGAGCTACTAATCTAGACTTGTTCTTTACATGCTCTCTATGCTCATCATACTTTATTTTATTTACCCATTTGACACCCACAATCGTCTTATCTTTTGGAGGAGGAACCAATTCCCAAACTTTATATCTATCGAATTGGTTGGGCTCCTCTTGCATTGCCATCACCCAATGTTTATCCGCAAGTGCCTTCTTTATGTTCTTGGGTACATTCACAAGTAGAGGAACTTTTAAAGGATGATGATGAAGACAAGGGTGGAAAGAAAAAGAGAGAAGTAAATGTAGGGATATCCAATAGACCTAGAAAGAGAGTTAAAACTCCTTTGACATACTAGATTATATGGGATCTAGATTTTAACCTCCTTCATCCCAGATGTCTTACGATAGAGGATTGGGATGAGGTTATAGTAGGAGAGGACAGAGTAGCACAGTTTCAGCTCTAGAGTTTTCCAACCCTATTTGTTAGATCTATTTGAGGAATTATACTAAAGAGTGTAGAGCATTGACTTGGGGATGTTATTTCATGGTCAATGGGGTCAGTTTTTAAAGATTGTCCAGATCAATTGAATGTGATGAATGTCATTAGAAATGTAATAAAACCTCAAACAATGCAACAAGGTAGTAAAGCAGCGACTTCTTCATCCAATGTTAACCAAAGTAAGGGCAGAGGAGCAGTGTCGTGTTTAGCTTCTACCTGAGGTAGAGGAGTTTCAGGGACTCAAACTCAGGGTCAGGCTAGAGTATTTTCCATGTTTAGACAGGAAGCTACTAATGCACCTATGGTTATTACTGGTGAGTTGTACTTATTTGATACTATTTTTATGCACTTATAGATCCATTTTCTATGAATTCATTCATTACATCTAGAGTAATACACACAATGAAAGTACAACCTGGTTCATTGACCCAAATCCTAGGAGTCCGTACTCCTTTAGGTGAAATAATATAGGTGCAGACAATTAACAAGAATTGCGTAATAAAGATTCATAATATAGAGTTACTAGAAAATTTTATCCTATTGGATTTAAATGAATTTGATATCATACTAAGAATGGAATGGTTATCCCAACATTGAGTCAAGGTAGATTTTTTTCCAAGGAAGTAATCATTGAACAAGAAGAGCATTGTAAAGTAATATTTTATGGAGAAAGGAAATTAGTGCCTGATAAACACTCTTGCATACATATTTTGAGTTCATAAATATTATAATTTTGACATGTATTTTGAGTGTTTATCATTAAAAATAATTTATTTATCTCTTGTTTGCTCATTTGCATGTTAGGCAATGACTCTGTATGACTTATGGACAAAATTTACACAAAACAGAGTTCAAATGGACAAGTTTGGAGGAGTCTATCACATTATAAGGACATGGTCGCACCAGTGTAATATTACACGGTCACTGTTCATGGCCATGTAATTGGACAAATTTGCAAATTTTTTTTGTATTTTCACGAGAGAAAAAGAAGAAAAAGGAAGTTTCAGTGATACACAGTCATTCTAGCGTTATAACTCTTTTATCTGTCATTGTCTCATTATCATCCATCATTCCATCATCAATTTTAGAGAGAACCCCAATTTTCTAAAGGCAAGCGGTGAAGAACACGATTTGGGACAAAGAGCAGAGGAGATTAAGGTGCAGACGGGTCATCTACAGAAGAATCATTATGGTTTTCTTTGCAGTTAACCAATTAATTTCTATCTTTTCTATTATTTTTCCATTAATCATGAACTAAATCTCTTAGACAATTATGTTGAGATGGACCATTGTTTGTTTAATTAGATTTTGGATTTTTAGTTTTTATTGTTGAGTTGTTTATTGACTGAGATTTAATTATGACTTAGTTTTTCCATTGTTGATTGCTTGAACTCGCACTTGTAGTTAACATAATGATTCATATAGGGATAATCGAGAGATCAAATTTATGATAGATCACTCATAATTAAAAGAATTTGAATGCAAATCTATAAATAGATTGATGTAAATCCTCCAGATTAAGGTCAAATTTAATAGAGTAATTCACAGAAAATTAATGCGGTGTTAATTAATTTAATTTAGAAAGAGATTTTAGGTTAATTTAGTTAATATTGGACGTTAATTAACTCGAGAGAGGAATTAATATAATTAATGAATCACCACGGTCTAGTCATAAACACAACAATAAATCTAATTCCAATTGATAGTAAATAACTTTAGGAGTCCGTGATATAAGTGTTGCCTTTTGTAATTCGTTTAACCTCTTGTTTTTATTTATTTTAATTTAAATTGTTAGTTTAAATTTTAATTTAAATAGTTTTAATTAATTTCACTCCATTTGGTAGGCTAAATAATAGCTAATAGTGAGTAGCTAGTAATCTGTCTCTATGGGATCGACACTTGGGGCTCTAAAACCCGATTACTGCGCTGATAGGTATAATTGCCTTTTGGTAACGTAAGTAGATGGCCATCAGTGCCTAGTTGTTTAGTCTAAGCCATGCAAGCCTTTAAGATGATTTGAAAAGGATGTGAAGCTTTTATGGTATATGTGGTTGATAAAATAACAACGTATAAAAGTGTAAAAGGAATAGCAATAGTGGAACAGTACCCAGATGTGTTTTCATAAGATCTATTGGGATTACCACCTGATAGAGAAACAGAATTAACTATTGAGATAATTCTAGATGCAGCACCGATATCAACACAATCATATAGAATGGCATAATAGAATTGTAAAATTTTAAAAAGTAGGTACGAGACTTGCTTGGCAAAGGTTTTATTCGACCAAGTATTCCTCCCTGGGGAGCATCATGTTAGTGTAAGCCCTAGCCCAATACATTGTTTGTAACTTTTATTATTGATTAATAAAATTATGAGGCATTATTTTATCATATCATATATTGACTGGTGGTATGTGTTTGATAAAATATCCACGAATGCTAATTAAGCGATTGAGGTGTCAAGGTTGAGGACCTTGATAGTAGAACCTAGAAGTTATGAGATTAACATTCTAAATATCCCTAGTCGCTTGTTTCTATGGGAATATAAATGAATTAAGACTAGTATGTATTTTTTAGATGATCATGTTCTACGGGGTCATAGATATGCAGGATATCTAGCATAGTGCATAGGTACAATGTAGAGCATTGTATTTGGAGAGCGATCACTATTTGCAATGTTAAATATTATCCTTAGACTGAAAATCACTATGTCTCTTGTTGTGATTTTAGTTTAATTTGACATATGCCTAACATTACCGTAAAAGGTTGATAAGTATGGGTATGATTGGGTATGCTACGAATCATAAGGAAGAGTAGGAGTGAAGTGAAGGGATTGACCCTCTCATTGAGAGTTGATATCACTAGCTGTTTGATAGACAAGATTGAAAAGAGTGTGGCCGCAGCTGAATGAAATGATTAGGTCATTTATTCAAACTTATCAATTTTGTCATAGAGATCAAGAAAAGCGATTAAGCACTAAATAAGGGTGTTAGTGACATGCCCTATGTTAATCTGGATATCAAGCTCAAGGGATTTTATTTGAATTATAGTAGGGTTGTTGACACCACTCGTCAGCTATTTAATTTAGGGTGATCATAATGTCTTACTAGAGACTGCCTATGATTTATGAGTATTAAACTCATTGCCTTTATTAAATAGTCTTATAGATCGCACATGGATGGCAGAAAACCTAAAAGGGTATTTTTAATTTTTCATCTTAGGTCAAAATCCAGCTATTGGGTTGTATTGGGCATTTGGGCCAATTTTGGTAATTGGGCCCAATATGGATGAGAAATAATATTTCTTACATGAATTTAAGACAAACATTATTTATTTAATATGGTGTTTTAAGTGGAAAATATGTAAGAAAAAAGAAAGAGAAAATTTAGGAACCTTGTCTTAAATTAAGACATGATTTATGTGGGATAAATTAAAGAATAAAATCTTTCAATTATCCACATTAATGGTCACGTTTTCTAGGGAGTTATTCAAGAGGAATTTTATTTTTATAAAAGGCTTAACAAGTCCTAAAAGGATTAGGATTGTTAAGAAGTTTAACCTAGCAAAACTCTTATCTTTAGAAAGACACAAGCCCTAGTCTTTGTTAAGAGAATTGTGCCACCCCTCTAAAACACTCCCCTTACTGTGAGGTTCCACCTAAATTGAGAGAGATTTACGGTTTTTATAAAAGCGACAAAGTGAGATTTAAGGCTGATCATTAGTGGTGATCATCGTGTGCCTCTTACCTCACAAGAAAACTCATCCGGATTGACAAGAACAGGTGAATCAATTATACTTTTAGTGCTAGTACACGTTTCTATTTAATCCGTGTGCTACTGTTGTAGAGGGACCATGTTTAAGGTTCTATATTGATGTCACAAAGGTCATTTCGGAGTATTTCGAAACGGTACATACTGTTCATTCAAGATTCAATTTTTAAGTCACCTAGTTATCATCTATTTGTAAATATATGTATTAGTCATGATTTTTATGTGATCTTGGGCTATTCTTGATGTGTTTAGTCATGTTTTTCCACTGTCTTAGACTTAGAACATGTCAAAAAACCCAACAGTGGTATCAGAGCGGTCATCTAAATCGATTAATGCATATTTGGACAAATCGGTGAGCTATATTGGTCAAATTGGGACTGAACGTGTATGGAAGTAAATTAGGGTTTTGTTTTCACTTTAAAAATTAGGTTTAATGTTAATTTTAGTCCCAAAGTTACTGTTCACGTTTTAGTATTATGTTTAATTCATAAAATACAAAACTAAGTCAATAATGTGATGTTTAATCATTATTTTGACATAGTTTTAGTCAATTATTCATAAAATTGATTTTATGAGGGCTGAATACCTAAAAAATGTGGATATGGTAATTAGGGTTTACTGTTCACTTTGCTGTTCATAATTAATTTTTGGCCTAAATTGATAAAATTACAAAACTAGGTGTGTTTAGATAGAATTAATGAACTAGTTGGACTAGTTTAATTCTTAGGAGTTTAAAATGACCTAAAAATATATTTTTGAAAAACTTGGGGACCAAAATGTATTTTTGAAAAATTTAGGGACCAAAATATAATTTTACAATGTCAAAGGACTGCAAAATAGGAAAGTGGTTTCAAAGGGAGAGGTGGATCTCCGAGTCAGAAATGGGGCAAGAGTGGCTGCCATAGAGATCGAAGACTATACTTTATGTATGCCCTCCGGGCTAGAAATAAAGTTAAAGGACTATTACTATGTACCTGCAATGAGTAGGAACATTATTTTAGTTTTATCCTTGGACATTGTTGGTTTTACTTTTGTTATTGGTAATAACAATATGAGCATTCATCATGGAAATGTTTATTATAGAATTGGAATCCTTAATAACGATTTGTGTGTCCTAGACTTATCAAATCGTGAGGATATTTATAACGTAAAGAATAAGAAAGCTAATTCCGAAGAACTTAATCTTTCTTACTTATGGCATTGTCGTTTAGGACACGCAAGTGAGAAACGCTTGCAAAGGCTCCTTAAGGATGGAGCTCTTGGGTCTTTTGAATGGAAATCATTATACACTTGTGAATCGTGCTTTCACAGGAAAACAACAAAGAATCCTTTCAACAAGAAAGGAGAGAGAACTAGTAGACTATTGGACTTAATACATTCTAATGTATGTGGACCATTAAGTACTTTATCACTGTTGAAAGACTATGAAGTTTAAATGAAAGATTAGAAATATTTGAATTGAGAGTGTTAATTACGACATTGGTAGTTAGAGCAATGTTATTACAAAAGATACAAGCAACATAGAAACAAGATAGTGAATGTATAAAGATTATCGATTAGATTGATCAGGGTGCTGAGACACCATTTTAGTTGATTGATGAGATAATTATGATAGGAGTAAAAGTATATGTATCAAATATAGATGGGATTAGGCGAGATATACTGGATGAAGTACATAATACTCAATACGTTATGTGACACCCAAATTCGACTATCATCTTAAGTTATTACATTAATTCTCCTGAGATGATAATCGGATCCGGACATCATAATAATTGAAATAATAAGTAAAAAGCCCAGTTTTGGAAAAATGTACATATGTATATATATACATTCATTAATATAATTAAAGCTTTACAATGTTTAAGAAGGAGTGTTTCAAAATCAACTAGGGTTAACAAGGCTGTTATGGTTACAAAAGAAAAGAAATCTAATCGATTCCATTTCAATTGCAACCTAACACAAGAAAAATATACAACATCATGTTCATTACAAATACATGTATGACATTAAACCAAAATCCATCTTCGTGCACAGCCCACCTCGGTTCTTCGATCTTTGACATCAGAGTCAGAATCAAGTAGTTATCTACACTTCTCGTCAAAAAGAAATTCCCCCTCAAGTCCCTGCCCACATGGCAGGCATAAAACGCAGGGAATCACGAGACTCAGTAAACAACACTTACCAAATGGACAAAATTTCCTAAATCCATTCATTTATTTCCATTCCATTCATAATAATCACAAACTATCAATAAACTCCACAGCATATCTTCCATTAATCACATTTTAATCCGACACTCAAATAGTAATCAATTTCATGTCACAAACCACATATATCATTCTCAAAAGTCCAGAAATCAGAGATCAATGAGTGATCAACAAGAACTACGTGCAGTGGTTGACAACTACACGTTGTCGCTGCCACCACACGTAGTTGTGGTGCAATTAAAGGCATGGTCGTGGCTAAAGTATGCGTGGTCACAGCGACTGCCCGTACTTAGCTGCCACCACGTGTGGATCTCTATTTTTCTGCATAAAACTCCCAACACAACATATCTCATAATTTTCGACTTTTACCTAACAAAACCATCGTCCTATCTAGCTCATCAATCAATATATTTCCTTAATTGCACACATAATCACATACAAACAACCTACAACCATATAACCACTTCCAAACACATTCACTTGTAAATCCCATAAGATCATCATCCAATAATCAAAACATGGCATCCATTTCTTCACTTATACACAGTCAATCCCATCCATTAAGCATACATTCATCCGATCAGATTAAATACGACTTAATGATTGTGAATGCATGACCTCTAATGCATTTCAATGCAACACTCATGATCTCAGACTCTGGTTTCCAAGTTACGCCCTTACTTGGACATTTCTTTTGATGTTTACAAATGGGCCTCATCAGTCGGGAGTATGTGGTTATAAATTACTATGGACCATAGATGTTTACACCCTTACTTGGCCTGAATATTTCCCTTACTTGGCTTAGCACACTCGAACACTAATAAGTGAACCAAGACTTCCACTGTGTTGCAGTAAAGTATGTGTTATATACTAACCGCCATTTACACTCCCAAAAGCCATAACCACTCCCTCAATTCAATGCTAAGTAAGAGCTATCATTTACATTCATCTTTGCTTCTTAAAAGCTCTAAATGCATGAATGTCATGACAATATTCATATGACCACATCATGCATCAATATCATATTCAAACCATGTCATATTTAACATAACTTCACCAAATCATCAAACATATCCAACAACATGAGAATACACTCATTATGTCACATAGGACACTCCAAACTACTTCATCCACACCAATCCCATATAAATCACACAAGCTCTATACCTAACCATCTCTTTAGGTATATCACAATCAATCCCACAAGAAGTGTACATTAACAACACATTATGTATACTCTTCAATAACCACACAAGCAATATACATAATCATCACATTATGTAACAATCAATCCAGACATTTCACAAACAAGTAGCATACAAACAAGGAATGTTGCATTCATGTTGCTTATCTTGCAAGCAACGTCTAACGATGCAGTTGGGAACCTCGCTCACTGTGATTTTGGCCTCCTATTAAACAAATTATGAATTACATTAATCATATATGCATAAGACTATGCAAAGACAAAAAAATTAACGATGTTCTTATGTTTATGTACGTAAATGACCCCATTTTCCTTCCTTTATCCCCTCTCTCATTAATGGTTTACATCTACCCTTCACCTAACCTATTCCTTTCCTTTTCATAAACCACCATTAATATTCCTAACAAGTTCCTTTTAGTTTAATTTTACAATTCCTACAATCCAACGCCATCGATATACCTAACTTCTTACGATCCTTCTGTCAAAACCCTCAATAAATTTCTCTTTTCCAATCTCTCTCATCAACTAACACCTAATTAAATTGACTATCAAAACACCATCAATAAGGCCCAAAGAAACTTACCTAAGCAATGGAACTCGGAAAAGAACTTCGGCCCAAGAAACCCAAATTCGTCACTTTTATAGGGTTGCTTTCAAACTTAAATTTTGAACACCTAAAACACATTTTAACACCAAAAATGGCTTCTAGTGGATAGTATACATGTTAAGCTTTCCAACGGGCCATTATTTGCTCAAATCGGAGCTCAAACGAAAGAGATTTAGGGTCAGAAAGTAGGGTTTATGTACAAAAACGGGATTCACAAAATCATATAAGAAAATCTTACCGAAATTTGATCTTCAACCGATTCTAAATCTCCCGGACACTAGGGTTTTGCTAGAAAAAAAATATCTAGGTTTTTTGTCTTTGAAGAGATGGTAGGGAAGAGAGAGACGTGATTTGATATGTGTAGAGAGAGAGAGATGAACAACTAATCTTTATATTCATTCGGTTTGGACGGTTTTGCCCCTGTGAGTTCTTAGTTCAATGTTCACTCGTAACCTCTTTTCCACTCGGTTTAACTTACTCCGATTCTTATTATATTTCTTAGGTTTATATTTCCGTAATTAATTTTCCACTCACCTTATTTCTTAACTCTAACTGCGAAAAATTTATTCACATTTTCGTATATTTATTTAAAATCTTTAATTTTAACAAAATTTCCGAGACGTTACACGTTATGCATCTAGGTATGACTCTAAAACAACTTTATTAGCAACCAAACATGAAGAGAGATGTTGCAGAGTTTGTATCTAGATGTTTAATATGTCAGCAAGTGAAAGTTGAACATCAAGAATTAAAATATAAACTTGAGTCATTGCCTATACCAATCTGGAAATGGGAAATGATTACTATGGATTTTATGATAGGATTACCTCGTGCATAGAATGGAAAAGATGCAGTCTGGTAATTGTTTGTGGATTAACAAAGTCTACACACTTCTTACCTATTAGAGTTGGAAAATCTTTAGAACAATCGTAAAGTTGTACATTCAAGAGATAGTTTGATTATATGGTGTTCCTATATCCATAGTATTAGATAAAGATATGAGGTCTGCATTTAGATTTTGACAGACATTACGAAGTCCCTTGGGTATTAAATTGAATTTCAATATTGTTTATCATCCTCAAACAGACGGATAGACTAAAAGAACTACTTAGACAATGGAAGAAATTCTACAATCATATGTGATAGAATTTTAGGGCTATTGAGATGAGTACATACCTTTGATTGAATTTGCTTATAACAATCAGCATCACAACAACATTGACATGGCACCATATGAAGCTCTATATGGACAGAAGTTTAGAAGTATAATATATTGGGATAGAGAAAGGGCAAAAAAAATTTAATGACCTAAACTTGTACAGGAACTGTAGAAAAAGTAAAACTATTCAAGTGTAAATTAAAAGCTACACAGGATAGATGAATGAGCTATTACAGTTTGCATAAGAGAGAAATGGAATATCAGGTTGATGAAAATGTATTATTGGATGTTTTACCCTGGAAAAGTATAATGATATTTGGGAATAAAGGAAAATTAACCCCAAATGCATTCGACTATATAAGATTACAGAGCAGATTGGTCCTCTAACATACAAACTGGCACTACCTGCAAAGTTGGCTCAAATTCTGATGTATTTTATATGAGTATGCTCAAGAGATACCAATTTGATACTACTCATGTTATTCCAAAGTTAGATTTATAGATTATAGAAAATCTTACTTACGTTGAGGAACCAGTGCAAATAGAGGATCATAAAATTAAATAGTTGAGAAACTGGTAGATTCCTATGGTTAAAGTTCAATGGAAACATCATGATATCCAAGAGGTTACATGGGAGATAGAGGATATGATGAGAAAAGATTATTAATACCTATTCACTAGTGAGTTTAAATTTCAATCAATTTCATTTGTATATAGATAAATACATTAAACATATGATAAACCAGAAAATAGAATAGAATAATAAAATCAGTAATATTATACAGAAAGGAAATTCGAGAACAAAATTCTTTAAAGGGTAGAATTATAAAATTCCCGTCCCATAATCTATAACTAGTGAAATGAATACAGAAATTAAGAATAAATAAAATGTATTAGCTTTTTAGATATGTTGAAATCACCATTTAGGTAAGAATGTATCGAAATAGACTTAGAATTTTATAGGTAAATTCCAGGTGGTCAATATTGTGGGCGTGGCGCTGACACGGTGGTTGTGTTCCTGGGAAAACTATGAGCATGACCGTGTTGTTACAAAAGTTGAGCACGATGGTCGTGTTGTTTACCACGATGATCGTGTGGATCACTACAAGGGTCGTACCAAACTAACACCATCGTGTTGACCTGGCAGATGTACATAAACATGAAACAAACAAAGCATCAACTGGTAACTTTCACTTATATAAAAGAAGGAAATTGTTCTTTTAACCTCCACATACAAAATGTAGAAGATGACAACTCTTATAACTTCATCGTAGCTTCCATTTTCACACTTCCATCGATTATAATTATAGATAAGCCAACAACAAAGAGAAAGATCTTAAGAAGGAGGAATCAACATTAAAAAGGGTAAGTAGATAGTTGATATGTGTGTAATATAAGGATATTTTCACACCTTAAACTATATAATATGTGTGCATCCTTGTCAAATTTCCCTAAAGATCTCATTTAAAATTGCAATTAATTGAAAACATTTTATATATTTTAAATGTGATACTTTGACACATAATAGGTTATAACTTTATGAATTGTTGACCATTTTCATAAGAAATTGATTCTTGATTCAATAATTTATATTGATTATTGTGTGAGAGGAATTTATGGATAGATTTACAAGTATTTAGGAGAGAAACGAGAATGATAGTGCCAACATGCCTGGTGTGTGACTAAGCATGGGCCATGCTGACCACAACTCATGCCTAGATTTTTATGCTTAACCTATTTTATGAGAGCACACCCATCGTGATGAGTATTTGTGCACAGAACGGTGCACGTCTTCACCAACACTGTGACTGTGTTGAAGAGAGTTACAGTTATTTCAGCACAAAGTGTGTACCAAATGTGTTAATATCATGCCAATTAATAAAACATAGAGGACGACCAATGTGAAATCAACACGCTCGTGTTGAGAATTAGAACCGTGCATTCTCTCTTAAAAAGGGGATTTTGAGGTTTGGAGAGATTAGGTATTAGAATGAGCAATTAGGCATTATGAATTAGGGTTAGAGAGCTCTAATCTTAGATAACCTTCAGCTTAAATTAGGAATTTAGCATTTTAGATAGTTTTAATCAATCTTTCTTCGATCGGTTGATGTTTCCTTTGTGCTTCTGCATTTCATTTTTTTTCTTATTGTAATTTGCATTTACTTTTGATTTTTTTATTTCTGTTTAATGTTTTCTTTTAGGTTTTTCCTTGGGTTTTGATTGGATGTTGCTAAGAGGGTTTTTGATAGAAGATCTTCTTGTTTCCTCACTTTATTTACAATTCATGCACTATTTTACATTTATTTTGAATCTATTCGTTGTTTTTATTGCATTTACATTTTGTTTTTGTTTTGATAATGTTTATTTTTTGTTTGATGCTTTTGGTAACTTTTTTATTAGGTTTAGAGATTGGGTTTTTGGTTAATTGTTAAATTCTCCATCAATCTTGCTTTTAATGCCTTGCATTAATGAAATTGCAATTTTTGTTTACTTTTGATGCTTTAGTTGGATGCTTTGCTAATTGCTTTCCTTATTATTTGCTCTTGATTAAGCAATTTACGTTTTCGTCGCTTTATTTTTATTTAATTAAAATATTACTTTACTTGTTCAAATTATTTGCTTTAGATTCACATAGCTAATATTAAATCATAAATCAACTATCAATTTAGCTGCATTCTTAATAAATAATGAAAACATGCATAGGTTAGCTAATTTCCCTAGGGTTTGATATCTGGGTCGAGTTTTTACTCCCTTCATTACTTGGTTGTGTACACTTGAACATTAGTTTAACACCTAGGAATATGTCGTAACAAGTTTTTCGCATTGTTACCAGGGAACTTTAGCTATTTAGGCTGTAGAATTTGATTTATGATGTTAGGGGGACCAGTTTGTTTACTTTCCTTCTTTGTTTCACATTTTTGTTTTCATTTTTTTTATTTATTGTGTTTTGTTTGATTTTGATTTTTGGTTTATTTCTTGTTTTTGTTTTACTATTTTTTCTTGCTATTTTTAGTTGCTGAGTTATTTTTATTTTTCAAGTTCCTTTTGGCAAATGTATGCACAACCGCACAATGAGTAAGACAAAACAAGCACTATAGACAATTGCCAGTTGCAAAGTGATGCATATTCCCATGGATTATTCTAGTAGTACTGGCTTTTAAACGCACTTCGGTGAGGGTAGTACATGCAATAACATGAATGACAATCCAGAATATCCAAGTGCACATCTTTCTCTGCCTTGTATGATTATGGATTACACTTGACCGCCCATTTATGGGATGGGCCAGGTTGCATCTAGACCTAGCATTCAAGAAAATAATTATGAAATTAAACCTCAGATAATCTAAATCGTTCAGAGTCAGGTCTAATTCGATAGGAAGTCATATGAGGATACAAACTCTCATATGGAGAGCTTTTTAGAGATCCTAGATACGTTAAAAATCAATAGAGTTTCAGAGGACGTAAAACGGTTGCTTCCCTTTCCTTTCTTGCTTAGAGAAGGTGTGCATTTTTGGTTTTGTAGTCTTCCCCTAAACTCGATCGAGACTTAGGATTAGCAATACCATCGCTTTTACGAGAAATACTTCCCATCTGTGAGGTCAGTATGATTACAAGTTGAGATAACTAAGTTCATGCAGTATTCTTAAGAGAGTTTAGGTGAGGCATAGGAGCGCTTCAAAGAACTCCTCTGTAAATGTCCACACCATATGTTGGATTCGTTGTCACAGGTTGAGACATTCTAAATGGGCTCACTCTAGAAATGAAATACACATTGGATTTAACATCCAACATATTGTAATTACATAAAAGCTCAGAGGAGTACATTGCGTTGATTGAGGAAATGACGTTGAATAGCTACGCTTAGAGTGATAGAGTTGATAGGCCAACGAGATCTCTGCTACCTCAGTCATATACTATGCTATGAAGGGTCACATTTCCTATCTGAAGGCACAAATGATGGTATAAAGAATGCAGATTGAGTAGTTCACGAGGTTACTTAAGAAGTAAGTTAGCGTTGGATGTTCGATACTGAGACCTGTACATTTATGACTTGTGGAAGCGAGCACTGAGCAGAGATTTGCCACTACACGTACTATTAATATGATGATTAGTCATACGCATATTCCTTGAGCCCACCCATGGATAAGGTGGAGTACATTGATTAGAGGCCACCATTCCAGTTGGCATCTGCCTAGACATTTTTAGCCTTTTTATTCCTATCAGCCTGCAACGTCCTCCATTTTACGAAATTTTAAGAATTTTTTCGAATTATTTCATTATTGTGCGAATAAATTTTTCGCATAATATTTTTAATTAATCATTGGTGAAAGAGTGTAAGTGATGTGAGAAATTAAAATTTAGTGACGTTGGGTTACACCGGGAGAGCGAAAGATGAAAAGATGGTCACATGTAAAGCCGGGGCCAAAATGGTTATTTCTGAGATATATATATATATATGTAAACGCATGTATATCTTTCATTTTTTTCATTCCAAATCCCGTTTTTCTCTCTCTCTCCTCTCCATTTTCAAGACCAAAAACCTTAAAACTCATTGTTCTTCATCAAAATTTGGTGCTTGAGAATT